>PVJO010019595.1:0-33838 GCA_004026905.1 Hystrix cristata
CCCCCCCCCCTTTTTTTTATGGTCAGTATGGAGGATTGAAGCCAGGGCCTTCGTGCCTTCAGAATGAGCTCATCCCCAGCCCTTGCTTTATATTACTCCTTTTAATGTTATTTTGAGACAAGGTCTTACTAACATGTTAAATTACTCATGCTGAGTTGAAACTTTCAATCCTCCTGCCTTAGCCTCCCAGACTTCTTGGGATTACAGGTGTGAGTCACCATTCCTGGCTCATCCTTAATTTTTTTGTTTATTTTTGTTAGTTTTCTCTTCTAATCTGGGTTAATTACAGTTCTTAGCCTTATAGGCATATTGTATATATATCCAGGACATTCTTCCATGTGTTTTTCTCTACTATAGTTCTATCCTTTCCTCTGAGCAAGCCCTTTACAGGTTCCCTGAGCTCCGGCAGGTTTGGACTTGATCCCTGTGTTCACATAGCACATTGACATTTTTGTTCAGCTCTCCGCAGCGCTTGAAATAATTAGCCTCTCTTAAAACACTTTCTCCCATCTACCTATATTTAAAGTTTCTGAATGCTACAGATGCTTTTCATCTGAATTCTACTTTGTCTACATAATCTTTCTCTAGCTTTTTTGATGCAGACCATCTCTGTGCCGAAACTCTGAATTGTGTTTCTCCCTTTGATCCCTTTTGAGAATTGGGTTCACATAGCCAGTGTTTAATTTAACCTCTCCATTTGACTGTCTCATAGCCATTTCAATTCTGTCTCAAGACTTCATCCTTAACACCTGTCTTTCCTCTCACCCCCTGCCCCAAATTAGGAAACTTTTTGGGCTCTGGCTTTAAAACAAATCAAAAATCTGATCAGTTCTTTCTTTCTCACAAACTCTAATTTTATCCTCTGCCGCCACCAACTCTCATCTGAGGAAGTAAAACTGCTTTTTTAGTGGTCTTCCTTTTTCTGTTCTCATCCATTCTTGTATAATAACCTTTCTGCTTTTACTTTTGTTCCCAAGTAATACATTTGCCTTAGAATGACCAAACTGTTCTTTTCACACATCAG
Source organism: Hystrix cristata (assembly GCA_004026905.1). Lineage (NCBI taxonomy): Eukaryota > Metazoa > Chordata > Mammalia > Rodentia > Hystricidae > Hystrix > Hystrix cristata. The sequence continues at coordinate 1,025 of PVJO010019595.1, forward strand.
ATTATATGGCTACCCTGACTACAATGTTTTAATGACTTCTTGGTGCAGGAGAGTAAAATCCAACAGCCTTCCTTTGGCTCACAGGCTGCCCTCTTTATCTTACCTCATAAGCCAAAGCCTCCTAAGTCATTCTTTCTCTTATCCGTGAGCCAAGTTCTTCCTTTTCTCAGTAACATGGTCCCAGCTGATTTTTCTCTTTCTCCGTGCATTCACCGTGCATCTTCATCCTTGCCATTTAAGTCTTCACTTATATGTCACCATCTTAAAGAGAACTAATGTGACACAGTTAGCTAACAGTCTCATTCACAGTGAATATCTGGTACTCTTTGATTTTCTTTCCAGCACTGTTTGAAATTATCTCAGCTATAATTAGTATGTCTACTTTGATGATCTCCTCAAAGAAAAATGGCAGACATGTTTTATTTTTCTTTTTTCCTTTTATACCAAATACTTGAAACAACGTGTGATTCAACGAATATTGTTAACTAGAATAATGGGTGTGTAAAACTTTATTCCTGACAATGTTTACAGAATTCTAAAGTGTGTCACCAAACATCACTCTACTTCACTTTTTCTTACTCTCTGAAGGGGCACCTAGTTCTCTCTGTGTGTTTGTCATCTTCTCTTCCTATCAGTGTTTATACAGATGGTTTATTGCAACCACGGCCCCACTTCTCCATCCTCTTTGCTGAGCCTGACATTGCCTATGTGACTTTACTGTGGTTTGGTTTGGTTTCCCTTACGTTTTTAATCTGAGTTAAATTTATGTAGCTTTGAGCAATGGAAGGTAGCAGAAGTGACACTATGACAGTTTTGAGCAGGGAATAAGGACACCTCATGTGCTTTTGCTCGTCCTCTTTCAAATCATGTTCTTGCCTTGTGAATATAACTGGGCTTGCTTGCCAGAGAATAAGGGACTAAAGAGAGAGTCCATTTGTTCCAGGCCAGCTTCCTGAATCAACGCAGTGCCAGGTGACGAACAGACAAATAAGAGAGTCCAGGTGAGATGAGGAGAGTTGTTTACTAGACCTGCAGCTGATGCTGATGGGCCAGCCAGAGCGATCCATGCTGTCCATGGGCTTGTGAGCACCAGCTAATGCTATTTTCTAACAACGAGTTTTGGTGTCTTGCATTACACAGAAATAGCTAACAGAAATACTCTTATTTCTATTTTCTTCTTATTAGAATAAATAGCAATTTTTTTTATAAACAAGTTAGTTGATTTCTATATAAATTTATACTTCTTGAATATGTATTTTTTTAACAAATTGTATATAGTTATACATGTTAGAATCCCAAATTCATTTTATTTCCATTTTTTGTGGATTTTTCTCATAAGACCAACAGCAGCAGAAATTAAATATGTTGTTTACTCAACGTATAGTTCAGTGTTGGTAATATTATGAGCTCTCGATATATCTGTATTGAAAGATCAACGAATATAATAAATGGGTATGTTTCAGTCCTTTCTCGAATTAATTTTGCAAATAATCATTCTATCTTATTTCTTGTTTTTATTTTTAAAATTTTATTATTGGATATTTGCTATACAGAATAATGGGTGTCATTTTGTCATATTCATATATTCATATAACATACCTTGATTAATTTCACTCTCCAGTTCCTCCTCTTCATTTTCCGTGACCCCTTCTCCTTGCCCCTTGCTCTTCTCTAAGTCTCCTTTCTACTTTCCTCTCATTTTTTCTTCTTAAATATTCTTTATAGTTTCCATGTATGAGGAATCTAATATCACACTCTTAGCCCGGACTTTTTAGTTGAGCATGACAATTTCCAGTTTGTGTTTCCAAAAGAATTAAAGCCAGCCCACTTCACTGATACTTGAACACCCATATTTACTGCTGTACAATGTAAAAAAGCTCAGGTGTATAAATAATCTTGATGCCCATCAAAAGATGATGTATAAAAAATGTTGTATATATACACAATGGAGTATCATTCAGCCATAAAGAAAAAGCAAAATCTTGTTATTTTCAGGAAAATGGATGGAATTAGAGGTCATCGTTCTTTTTTTTTTTTTTTTGGTGCCAGGGCTCCAACTCAGGCCTTTGTGCTTGCAAGGCAAGCACTGTAACAGCTGAGCTAAATCACTAGCTCATTCATGTTTTACTGGGATAAGTGATGCCTTCTGTTGTGTCTAGCTGGGAGTTTTTTCCCTCTATCTTAATTTACCTACTCAAAAGTATTTATTTCCTATTTATTGTGTTTTGGGCACAGATATTTGTCCTGGGTTTCCATCAGTGAACAATATGTACCTTTTTTGGACTCTGGAGACTTACAGTAGATTGTAGAAGACAGACGTTAAATAAGGGACAGTATATGAGATGAGAGCTATTGTAAGAACACACCTCTTAACTTTCTTCTTAACTTCCTTTTATAATTTTCCTTCTCTCATATAGTACATGCTCTCCCCCCCTTTATTTATTTATTTATTTTTTTGAGTTAGGGTCTCACCGTGTAGTTCAGGCTAGTCTTGAACTCACTATGTAGCTCAGGCTGGCGTCAAATTCAAGGCGATCTTCCCGCCTCAGTCCCAAGTGCTGGGATTGCAGGCATGCATCACTACTCCTAACTCATATAATATGCTCTTGCATGTATTACTTCAAACAAATCTCATCTTGGGGCTTCTGGTCATAATGGTTGATAGTCATTTTTGACTACATTTGTTTTCTTTTGTCCACTTCAATTTTATATTCCAATACTATACTTTTTTTCTGTCTATTCTTCACAAATCTAGCTTTATTTACTAAAAAACTAGGTGTACACCAGATTCTGTACTACATGCTGTCAGGTTATATGGATGGATGGTCTGCCTTTGCCCCTTAATAAAAATGTCCCATTTTCCTTATAGACATTTATACTTTGTGACTTGAGTTGCAGCCACAAATAACAGAAAAGAGGAGCTAGAGCAGTCCTAGGACCACAGAGTATGTTGTTTGTGCACGTGCGAGGTGGGACAAGGACGCAGGGGAGGGGAGGATCCCCTTCCTGCCCACCGACTTCCTCCAGTATCTGGGCTGCGGCCGCGATCCCATTTCTCTGCACGAGAAAATCCCGCGGACCACCGATGGCAGCTGCTGTGGGGCTGCTCGACAGGCCGCATTACTGTTAGCGCTGAAAGGATCTGGAAGGAGGGACTGAGCGAGGATGACTAGACAAGCGGGTGGTGACGGGAATCTGATTTGACTGGGAGCGCCCTTCAGTGCTTTCCAATTGCCCTAAACTCAATTTGACTCATTTGTTGAGCTTTCCAAGGTGACTTCCACACAAAGAGTACACCTAGCTCTAATCTCAGCAAGAGTAAAATGGACACAAATCCTCTTCTTACTGTCTTCAAATCCAACTGACACGTTGGCATTTATCAACAATGGATAGGAACTTCTTGATTTAAGTATTGAAAGGAATATCATGATAGAAAGCTTTTTTATACACTTAGATATCTAAGTACTTTATTAAAGAATTGAGAAGCTCATACTAGAATTGGTCCCTTTCTTACAGAGTGACTTCTGCTTTACTCATTTGCTTAGGTTGTATTATCACCTCAGCAGGACTTTGTGCTTGAGTCTGGTTCCTTCTTCAACCTGCAACTAAATGCTGAAGAAAGTTAGGAAGTTGTTTCTTGTTTAGGGATTTTAATTTGCAGTGAGATATTCTGGATAAATCCTTTTCTCAAGGAGAAAGAAATATAATGATTACTATTTTTATACCACCCCTCCCTTGATTCTCAGATTCTCATCCAATGTAATATGCACACCATAACCCCTTGTGTTTTTTCCTTTCTTTTGAATCAGCATCTGTGCTGTCACCAAAATATACTGATTAAAAAAAAGTGTCATCTACATCCTTCACTAATTTACAATTTTGTCGGAATTGGTAGGTTTCTCAAGGGTAGTGATTCCTGTTAAATCCTAGGTACGAGGATCTGCCGCTTATGATTATGACAGGTTATGTTAAAGAGATCACAATAACACAGGAGAAACTATATCCAAACTATTGTAAAGAGAAAATTTTGTAGAAAAAAAATATATAGTATTTTCAAGTTTAAAACATGATATCTCATGCACTTCCTTTTATCAACAGAGGATCTTGTGATGGATTTGCATTTTCATTATAACTAAACTGAATTTACATTTCCTGTGTAATTCTGGGTTAGTGTGGGACCCAAAAGATAGTATGCATTGGCATTAAAAAACGGAAGTGAGGCAGCAGCCATATTCCTTCGACAATGAGGACGTATATGTGAAGATTTGGGGACAATTTCATCTCATAAATGTCCCTTATCTTTCAGCTCACTTTATTGGCATGGGGAAGCAGCCAGGTTCACTTCTGCAGCCAGCTCCTTCAATTTTTTTTTTTTTTTTAAATCAGATTCTGTTTCATCTCTTCTGACTGCAAAGTCTAGGTCTTCTTTAGCTGCATGAAAAAGGGTATTAGCTTTTCCTGATGACAACTGCACCTTTCAATTAGAAGAGTTGGGGTGGTGCTAAGACAGGGCATGGTGTGCCATTGTATCTGCGGATCCCGGTTCTAATTTTGCATTTTTTTCTTCTCAACTGCTGACATCCATTCTCAAATCATAGACACAATTTTTTAACCAGCTCCCACAATTATAAAGATATATTGTTGTAATAATTCCGTAGTCTATATCCGTCAGAGTAGTTCTTTTTCTGTGAGTGAGCATTATCTGACAGAAATAGGTATTATTAGGATACATTTGTAATGGGGAAGTGGCATTTCAGAGAAAATTACTTGAGCAGTAAGTGACAGACATGGACACAACACTGGTTGATATAAGACCATGTATTTTAATATTTTAGTGAATTAAAAAATAGTGTAGGATGGAATTGACTGAGAAAGTAGTTGGAGGAGCTGGAGTCATTATTTGTATGCTCAAATGTAAAATGAGAGGTCATTTACATAAAGAAGAAGAATTTACAAATTCATGCTTTAGAGTTTCTATTTATAATATCTCTGATAAATTACCTTTTTTTTTCCCTTGGAGTGTCACTACCACTCTATCTTACCTCTAATCATATTGCTGAAATTACATCTAGAATGTAGAAGGTCTTTAATTTCTACTCCTGACCAATGACTCTTTCTTCTTATATCTTCTCAGAAACTACTTTATTCTCAGTATTTACTTATTAGTGGGGTCTGTGATTGTTACACATGCGACTTACTTTAATTGTACATGATTAGTTTGAATATAACCTTTAAGGCTAGGAAGTTTCAATTTGTAAGCAAAACTAAAACATTAATGATGCACTATCTGTATCATGTGTTGATAAGACAAACTTTCCAAGGCAATATCTTATCCACAGTTCAAGTATGTCACAGAGAGATAGAAGATTTTTCAAATACAAGATAAGTAAATATACTTCTTTGAGGACAATGCTTTAACTTTTCATTGTACTTCTAGTTAAATTTTACCTTAAATAATGGGCGTTGCATAATAAGTCACTTCAAATACATTTTTATAGTTTGACAATAATTTAGGATTACTGGTTCAATTTATCAGTTCATGCAGGTTATTAAAGTAACTATTATAAATATTAAACAGCTTGCAAAGATAACTAATGCCTACCGCAGGAAAAAATAACATATATATAGATTAGAGTTTGGTAACTTAACTTTATAATGGGTAATCTCTTACCTTGAGCGTAGTACAGAAATGTGTTGAATACAAATTTAAGGTTAAAACGGGTAATATGTTTTTCTGAAAGACAATTTTGCAGCGAGAAAATGATTAGCATAGGGAAAACAGGTGGATGCAAGTTCTTCACTTATTGACTAATTTGAAACTATGGTACATGTCAGGAGTTGTTCTTAATTCTAGAGTTAAAAATCATAAGTCATACGTGGTCCCAGGTCCCTGCCCCTGAAATAGGAGAGGGACACCTAAATACGTGTGTTGTACAATGTGCAGAAAGTCTAGAGTTATGCATGGAAAGAACAAGGGTTGCAAGGAAAGACAAATCCACGTGTCTTAGATGGGCAAGGAAAGTAAATGGAAATACGTTTCTGGTGGACCTTGAAGTGCAGAAGCTAATCTACGCTTCAGATCAAGCGGAGTCAACTCAAGGAAAGGCGTCTACAGAGAGTAAGATAGAGAACTGCGAGTTATTCCGTGTGGTCAGGACAAAAATGTGCTTGAGGAAGAAAACCAGAAAGTAAACCTGGAGAAAGGTAGAAGACCCAGGCAGTAATTTATTTTTCAAAATACCTTCAATACAGTATTAGAAAAGTAAGTAGTGGGCAGCCATCTCAACAAATTAATTTTTATCTTGCCCTTAACATTATTCTTATTGAATAAAATCTATATAACTGAAAACAATCACAGTACATTTTTGAGAAATGATAAATTGAACCAGTAATCCTAAATTATTGTCAAACTATAAACATGTATTTGAAGTGACTTTTGTTTACTCAAAGAGAAATCAAGTTTTAAAAATCATCGTTATTTTTAAGTCGAAACATCAGATCCATTTGGCATTCTGATCTTGAGCATAAGATACTACATTCCAGAAAGAGTGATAGATTTCCAATTTTTGAGCCATGACTACATCTTTTTATTTCTGGCCTTAATTTCTCCAGAATTTAATGCCATATGTGCTATGATAGCTATGAAATTAATAGCAGGAGGTTGTTTCTGAATTTCAAACCTGGCAAGATGTTTTTGGTAAATAATTGCTCCCATTCCTAGTTATAACACTTCCCACCCCATTATAAGTGTGTCATAAGACAGTGTTAATTGAGATCCAGGTGCACAAAACCAAGCAAAGGGGACTTGGTATATTTATCAAAAAACAAAAAAGAAAAAAATATAAGGCTTATGTTTTAAAGCATCCTATCATTCTGTCTGGTGAAATAGGTTATACGGAAACATGCAGAATTATAAGGCTTTCTGGTGCACATTGCTAATTGCAAAAAATATTTTAATTTCCACATAAGCGATAGTAAAGTCAGTACACCTGTGCACTGTAAATCATTGGGATTCATTTTTCATCAGTGAGGATTTAGGCAACACAATACAAATCTCTTTAAATGGAAGTGCCTCATGCTTACTGTCTGTCCTCAACACACACACTTATAGAGATAAAGCAATTTATATGAATTATGTGAATTTGGTGATAAAATCAAAATAGATTGGCATTATGACACTCCCCAGAAAACCTCTGGGTAGAAGCAGAAATGCATTTAAAGATAACCAAGTGTGACTTTCAGATTGTACTCAGTCTCCTAGCTTGGCCTCATTACAAGTCAGAGAGAGAGAGAGGAGAGGGAGACAGACAGAGAGAGGGACAGAGAGAGGGATTTCCCCTGTTTCCATTGAACTTTGTAGAGCTGCGGAGTAGAAATTGAGCACAGGTTGGAAACAGCCATTGTTTTCATCCCAGCTGCTCCAGACTCTAAAATGGAAAAGAAATTAGCAGTTCATTTTGTGCAATGTGAACTTTGCTCTCTGTATCTTGCTCATGTTTGATGAGAACACTCTTTTAGATAAATCAGCACTTAGCCTTATTGACGTGTAAGAACTGGAAGTAGAAAATGTCATTGACCCTCCCAGCTTCCTTCAGAGCTAATCAAGTTTTTCGTCCACCAAGGTAGTAGTTCCAAGGTAGTAGTACTTAGATGCCTCTTTGGAGGGGATTGGGTTGTGAGGACAATTAGGAAGTAATGGAGGACAGATTACTAATGCCCCAAGCAGAGAGTTGAAACAGTTATGTGCTGTTTGGATCGGCAGTTACCGTGATGAGCAGCTGATTCTGTGTGCTCCTGTGAGAGTCCCCCCTTTCTGCACACTCCTGGACTCCTTGTATACTCTGTTCAATTAACAGGTTATGATGAATTCAAATAGATTGAAAGAACTGGTCCTTTTGAGAACTTTACGGGGAAACTTAACTTCACAGTGTTTTCAGCCAGCCGAAAATGAGAAATGAAAAAGAAAGAAAGTCAGCAGGAGGTAGCCGAATGTGCAGATGTGGCATCAGTGGAGCGTCCAGAGATGAGGGCAGACTTGGTATCTGCTGAGTAGCCAGCAGTTCTGGGACAGTGAAAGCTGTTTTAAGGTCACAGGAATTACTGTTGAAATGCAGCACATCGGCAATAGCAAATATTCAGGGAAAACTGGTGCTCAATAAAGACCGAAGATCAGCATTTCTAGGAAAACTTTTTTTTGAAAGTGAATATGCTTCTTTATAAATTTGCATTTCATGAATAATGCCTTGAAAAAGGTGACCTCGTCTGGCAACTCAGTACAGGTGCCCTGTTCTTAATCACTCTCTTCTGGGTCTCAGAGTACGCAGCCTTTAAAAGATAAGAAAATATGACTTTTATGAAGCTGTGCCAAAAAATCTGTTTTAGCCGCATTGGCAAGAAAAGAAAGTATTTGGGAGAGTTGTAAACTGCCACCTAGTTTGGATGGGTGATCGTTTATTTAATTTGGTCTTTTTTTGTGTGTTATTCAGGAAAAATCTACATAAATACTTGTTTTACTTCAACACCAAGACCACCATTTTTATCACATAAAAAAATGCATTTGGCGGCATTAAAAGAGACCTAAGTAGGAAATTTAGAAAGAGTTCTAAACATTAAGTCACCCAGAATCCACCTTCCTTTTGCCTGCATTTTACTTATATTACTGTATTTTTCTATTTATAAATTTGTAAGATAATTCAGAGGAATCCACAGCTCACATTCAGGTTTGAGACAGAAAGTAGGACAAATAGGAAATAGTGGGATTTTACATATGTTTAAGTAGCTTAAATTGAAGCCCCCAGTTTCTGATTACATCTTATTAGCCAGAATTTTGTCATGACCATCAAAAAGTATATTTTCTTAAGAGGGTTTTGTTTGAAATCTTTGTTCGAAATTCAGAAAAATATCTGCTTTCAACAAATTTCAATTTTGATTTTGTGTTTTCATTAGCTCAGTTCAATATGATTTTTGATTAAGATTTTCTTCTGGACCCACAGATTATTTGGAAGTATATTATTTAATTCTAAGAATGTGAATTTTTTCTTGTTTTTCTGCTATTTGCTTCCAATTTGGTTCTATTGTGGTGAGCGCTTACTCTATGATTTCAATTACTTTAAACATGCTGATGTTTATTTTACAATCCTAATTATGGAAAAAAAAAGCTCAGATGGCAAAATCATAAATTGTGAATATTTATATGTCTAACATGAACTACAGAAATAAACAATGTCAAAGATACATGGAACAAATGAATCATTTACTTTATATTTGAATAATGAGAAAAGGGATTTGTGAGTTTTCTGACATTTCTTTCTCTCTGTAAATATGAACAATTTCTGTATTGCAAGAATAAATGCAGAAAGAAGGTTCACTTACTAAAGTTTTCGACTGTGTCAATTTTTCTTTGCCAACATCTTTTTCTTTTCCTTAATATCATCCCAATAAGGACATTATCTATTGTCTACTTTGTGTAATCTGATCTATTTAATTCTCTTTATATGGAATCCACTGAATATGCAGATTAGTCCCTAAATCTCAGTCATCTTGGATCAGAATTTTGATCTTGAGCAAATGCATAGAAAGTTTGGGGAATAGCTAGAGATAATTCATTTCTGAAACATTCTTCCCCACCTGTTCCAGTGGTGATGTAGCTGATCTGTCTTTCTGGGTGTTCTTATGCTTGCTTATAGTCTTTTCAGAATTGTGTAGTTTATGTCTCTTTCACAAAGTGGACACTCAATTACCCATTTATTCTGTGAAAATAAACTTCCAGGTCAGTAGCCCCCATTAAAATCCTGTGTATAATTCAGAAATAAATGGTTAGTCATTCCAACCAAAATCTAATTGATTAAGATGATAAAATAAGTGAATATTCTTTATTTAGATGGTAAGACTGCTGAAAGATTGCATGTTCTAGTAATTAAGCTTCCAGGTCTTTCAAAACTACTGTAGATATAGCTTCAGAAAGTTACATTATTTTCTGACCTTTCACATTCTCATTTTTCGGCTGAAAATATTAATATACTTACCTTGATGAGCTGTGCTGTGGTAATATGAGCTAACATTGGTAAAGAACTTGGGACATCTCACCAATACTGATCATTCATAAAAATATCATAAACTTGTTTTCATCCTTTATTAATGAAAAGTCTCACAGAAGAAACTAAATTTCAGGATGAAGTTCAATATTGCAAGAAAGTCCAAAGTAGTCTAATCATTACCTAGGAGAAATGTTGTGTGAGAAAAGATGAAAAACTTAAGTCTTCAAGAAATGGAAGTTCTTGAAAACACATTTAAGAACTTGAGTTAAAAGTAATCAGCTAGTCAGTTTTGGTCATTAAAAAGGCAATGGTTTGGTGAAAATCAGAAGATATAAATTTAGTTGTGGTGCTGAGAAATTAATTACTGAGGAAGATCATAAAAATGTCCATGGATTTACCCTTACACATTAAAAACCAAACTTAATTTTAACTTCATTCTTAAATCTTTGCTAGTAACTTTATCCTCTCTTTGCCCTTATATAACATAGTTCATTAAGCTGGCAATTATTGTATGCAGGAAACCTCTGATAACTTTTGGATTTCTTTTGTTTTCTTCACACCTCTCTACCGCTGAATTATATGTGTATTTGTACCTTTTTGGTGTTTGCATTGCTACTGCTATAATTTAGGCCATCGTCATTCTCATCTTGAACTGCAATGGCTTCTTAAAATGTTTTCCCACTCTAGACTTCACACTTTGTTTCTTTCCTTTTTCCACTCTAGCCTGCATTTTGTTTCCAAATAATGTTTCTCAGAATCCACAATTGTCTCCTGCTCTCTGCAACCTTGACCAATGCCTATCTCCAGTGAAATAGTTACTCTTATTTTTCATATGTTCCTTTAGCACTTAGGAACACTTATTGCAGACTGAAAAATAATCCAGTTTTTCTACCATTTTTGTCACATTTAAAGCATCTACAGGCAAATAATATATTTTACTCCTATGTGTATCTCTTATATTCTAACACTATATATTTCACCAGGGTATATTGTCAAACTCTACCCTTCCTTGAAGTAAGAGATCCAATCATCCCACAGCACCTAACAAAATACTATGCACTAAATTGTTGAATTAAACTAAAGTGAATCTTAGGTAAGGAAAAAAGATACAGACACATTCTTTTTTTTTTTTCTTTTATTTTGTTTGCTTATTTATTGTAAAGCTTTGGGTAACTCACATAAATATACAGTATTTCATTTTCTTCATCCCTTAAATGTCAATGATGATACTTGCTTTCTTCCCAGGGGGCAAGTGTAAATACTTAGTATATTTTGAAGAACGTTGTAAAAGAACATTTTTAATCATCATCACTATCGTCAGAAGAAAGGGCGTGTTCAGTTCTGATGTGTGCATGATTGGAGAGCAGACAAAGGTGGCAAGTTCCACATATCCACAAGTAATTTTCTTAGACAAAATATACTGAAAGGCACCCAAAGCCAAATGTCAAAACAAGATTTTGACATCAATACAAGTATATTTAGCACAGTAAATAAACCAATTTCCTGTGGAAAAAATATTTTCCATTTCGCATATGGGAAAGGTTCTTGGTACCAATGCTTATGAAGATAAAATCAAGACAGATAAAGAAATGTACATTTGTAAAGAATCTCAGACCGATTAGACTGCTGAGTGGAATTGAAAATTGTGTGTGTGTACAATGCGGAGATGAAGATGAAGGAGTCAGATGTAGAAATAGCGACAGGAAAAAATAGATAGTCATCAAATAAATGTGGTAGCATTAATGATTTCTTAAAAGCCCACCATGCTTGCTTAAAAAGGATAAGTCTTGGAAGGAGAGTTCTTCAGCATGGTGATTTTATAAATGATTTTGGTTTTAGTGAATGTAGAGTTGGGATAATAATTAATATATTCTAATTTCCTACGAGCTGAGCAGAATGTCTGTAATACCAGATCAGTGGCTTGAACAAATCTTGGGCAACTTTGAGAGAGTACAGAACAACCAAGAAAATGATCACATAATTAATTGGTTGTATAGAAGGAAAACAACAGTGAAAAACTGGACTGAATAGTTTGATAAAATGTTTAGTTTTTGACCAGCCATGCCGACTATGTGATGCCATGTAGCCATGCACTGGTTCCTATTAATCCTGGGCTTATGATGTCCTCTAACGGAGTTAGCCCCAGAAAAAAATTGAGTAAGACTACTTAGCCCCTGGCTGCAATGGGCAGCTCAGGTCCAAAGTGGATGTTTTCTGAGTCTGTATTCCAGGGGGCTGGCAGGACCCCAACACTTCACAACTGAATCACTTTGACCCAAAGCCATTTGTTCAATCATGGTTGACAAAAGGTAACAGAGACTTTCTACTGTTTGGAAAACAAATGGATCTCTAGGCTGTTTTCATAAAAATAGCCTCAGGCTAATATTATAAATCTTTCTAAAAGAGATTTTCAGAGCACATTCTTTATCCCCGCATTGGAGCAATCTCACAAAATGACATATTTTCAAAGTACAGTAAAATGAAAAAAAAAAAAAAACTTATTCTTGAAAAAATTGAAAATGTTAAAAAATAAACAAAACAACAACAACAACAAAAAACTTTTCCTTTCCTGGTACTTTTTGTTTGTTTAGTTTGTCCTTTTATTCTTGGGCATCATCCAAAGAATGAACTTAGGTAAAAAGGGATCATGAATGTGGACTGACTGGCCACCTCATTTTTATTGCTATCCACAGAGTTCCTTTGGTCGCTGAGGTGGAGGCGATCCTGTGGTAGGTGTAAGGGGCAGACTTTTAACACCGTGTCAAATAGGAAACCTTTAAAAGGACACAACGAGTGTATTGGTCTCCAGTTTGTATAATCTTGAAGAGCTGGTGTAAGATTCAAATTCTCTGTGAATGTCGACTAGCAAATATATCTGGTACTGTCCTTTAGGTTCTGGTTAAATAAGAGGTGAGTTAATTTAAAAAAAATAACTTTGATCTTTAGATAAAATTGTATTTTGAGAAGATATGAGTGAATCTACATTAAAATTGAAGCAGTAAGAATAGAGACAAGGACTGTAGGTGAAGAATAAAGATTGTAAATAAATAGGGGAGACTACAGTCTATAACATTTCTGGATATGAGTTCTGTTCTATAAAATACTAAAAACTTGCCCCTTCCTTTCCTCCTGCATCTCATAAGAAAAACTTGATGTCTTCTCTTGCATCAAATATCTTTCAGAGAAATGATCTATTTTGAGTTGTGGCATTCTCATTTATTCTGGTAACTACCAAGTATGAACATTCAGATTGTTGTCTAAATAACAGTTAGCCATGTATGTAGCCTAAATTCTGCCATTCTGACATAGCTCCCAGTCTCAATTTGTCTGTTATTCTCATGCGTGTGTGTGTGTGTGTGTGTGTGTGTGTGTGTGTGTGTGTGTGTGTGTGTGCATATTCAGAGATGCATGGGAATCATACCTATCTCATTTGAACTGTAATTTGGATTGAAAGCAGGACTCAGTTTCATTTTCTTTGAGTTTGGAAGATATCATTGTATCTACAAAGATAGGATGGTTTAGCATATTTTGTCTTTTACCAGATTGTCTAGCTTGGAGAAAGAAGTCTGGTGGGTCCTTCCATCAGCCACTACAGTCTAGGCATAATGACTTCCTTAGGGACAATAATCTCTTAGTCTACTTGTTTTGCAAAAGAAAGCTTAGCCAAGAAAGATCACTAGGAAGTGGATATACAAAATAAAGACTTTTTTTGAATGTGACAAAAATAGAGTGAAGAGGTCTACTAAAATATAGATTTTAGAAAAATTATAAAACTGGCATCAAATTTTATTGCATTTTAGATTTCTGATACAAAACAAGTCCATTTTAAGTACACTTATGTACTTAAGATGTACATAAGATGTACACTTAAGTATGAGATAAATGTTTAGACAAAGTTTGTAAAATCAGTTTATAGTATAAAGATATTCACAGCAGGGGTGATGGATATAAATGGAAATGCAATTCAAGAGAAATTTTATAAATGTCTTCTGCCTTATATGTACAGAGTCATTAAAGGTGAGAAGGGTTAACTTGGATCTGTACTACCTTCTAGTCTACAATGGGGGGAGTTACGTAAGAATAATATTATCCAACTTGAAGATTAAAGAAAGATTATCTTTCCAAATGTCCATGGGAGTTGTTGTTTTCTTGGTATTACCTTCTACATTTGTATCGTGTCTATTATAAGGTCAATTGAAAGAAGTTTTCATTAATGTATTATTGACTATAACACAGTTTGAGAAGTTCATCTGACCCTCTTTTAATTCATTAGGATCAAGGCTGTCTTGAAATAAGTTTCATCTCGATTTTCAATGTAGGTTCGCTTTTGGTACTTTCTAGCTTTGTAAACTTGAACCTTTCCAAGTCTCAATTTTCTCATCTGTACAATGAACTAATTTAGTGCACTGGTCTCTGAAATCATACCTAGCCTTTCAAAACGAAGATAGTGAAAACAGTAGTTTACTAAAAATATTTGAGTACTGTATGTTTCATGGTCTAGTCGGGAGACACCATTTTTTATTCGGGGGTCGTAGGCTGCTGACAAGGTATCACCAAGGTAGGGAGTACAACTCAAGAGGTTTGAGACCAGAACACACTCATAGTTATATAATTTTTCTTTAGGGCCAAGTGGGTGCACTGTTTGCCAGGAATCCGTACTTCAAAAACACAACAGTGTGCATCCAGACAGAGGGTTTTGTTGGGATGCCTTTCTTCTGGGAACAATGAAAATGTATTTGTACTGAGTGATAAAGACTGTCTGGATTGTGAGGCACTGCTGCCAAGCATCATGTGCAGTTGAACTTTTCAGGTAACAGTGAATTGGTGTTCCTGCCATTTGCCAGTTATGAAATGAGGGTACCAAGAAAAGGTCTGAGAAGAGCAGCCTAAGTCTTCAAGTCCCCAAAAGTTAAATATACTGCAGTTTTTAACCAAACATGGAATTTGAATTTTATAGAATTTGGGGAGATAAAAGGAAATAAGTTGTGTTCTTTAAAATTTAAGATTTAAGAAAATGTTGGTGTTAGAAATTTCTTGGATAATCGTTCTCTTTGGAGTGAGGTAAGAACTCTATTTCTTAGTCCATTTTGAAAGCGGTTCCCTAAAACCAAGTTCTCTGAACCAAACACAACTTTGTATGTTGTTTTCCTTAGCAACTTCACTCCTCAGACAAGACGCCCGATCCCCAGACCCCGAAAAGGAGAACAGAAAGGGTGCGTTTCCCACACATGAGGCATCTGGCTGACAGGAAGCCAGATTTTCTCACTGTGGCCCTCAGGGACAGCGGACAATCATGCTTTTGGCTATTCAATAGCCAGCCTCAGAAATAAAAGGGCTTCAGGGGAACTTTCTTTGACACAATAGGTGTTTCGGTTCCCACATAATGTCTGTTTGTCGGGAGGCTGTCTTTCTGGGGCTTGAAATTTCTCCCGTGCTTATAAGAATTTGTCAGCCACAGCCGCATTTTGTTTTGGGAGCACATTCTGCTGCAGCATCTGTGAGAGGAGCCACCCAAGCCAGAGCATCTCTCATCCAGAAAAAGAAAATCAATTTTAATTTTTCAAAGAGGAACATCAAGTGGCATTTATTGTTCATATTTTAAAAGGGATCATTAAGCACCTCTTTTGTTTTTTCTGTGTACCTTGGAGATTAAAATAAGGGGACCACAGAAAGCAAATAGATGTGGATTAAACCATGCAAAAGCCACTGATTCTCTATCTACTGTTGGCTTAGTGGCAAAGTCAGTGGGGCATAGCTGTCTTCTATGAGATCTGTATTGTGGTTTATAATTTTGCACAATAAAGTTGAGCATTTACACCGAGGAACATTTTGCTCATAGTCAAGTCTTGGAAATGTCACTTTCAGCAGTGAAAATTCATGTATGTTAGCCACTTAATTACATTAAATTGCAGAAGATCTTAGGAACTAAACATTCAATATCTATTTGTTTGAATGAATGAATGATCACACAAGACGTGTTTTGGAGAATGTGGAGGTTGCAGGTGCCTTCTGTTATGTTGAAAATAGTTTATCTTACATTTCAACTTCAGTTTACTTTGCATTTTTGAACTTCTTTCTTCTTAAAGAGGCTAGTTAATTATTGTTCCAGTGAAGGTATAATAATAAAATATATAAATAATAAAAACATGAACTTATAATTTGAGGGAGAGATATAAGTAGTAACATAGTCTGTGCTCCCATGCTGGGGTCAAATACTTCCTGATCATATCTCAGAAACACAATGTGAGTTTTAGATAAAAAATGTTTTGTTGGTGTCGAGAACTAAAATGAATAAAATTAAATAATATAACAATCCAAATAATATTTCAAATGCATACATAGGTGTCAGAGAACATAGCAGATCAGTAAATAGACAAATAGTTGTTGTTGAGTCTACATCGCAAAATGGGCATATATTAGGATCATAATTAATTCTTATTAACAGAGTAGACAAATATTTACGTACACAAACTGATAGACAATCAGACTATATAACACACTGAGTAAGAGCACAATTTAGTGAAAGACAGTTCAAAGATTAAGTTCAAGATCTTTCAATTTCTACAGTGTAGGACAAGTGACTATAAACCTTACAAATTTCTCTTACTTCATCAATAAAGTGAAATAATAATAATAATTATATCTTCCAGAGAATTAAAGAATATTATATGTATCAAATTTTATATGCAATGTTTAGGAAAAGAGCTAGCAAGTAAGATATAATCAACAAACTGACTTGCTCATGTTAATGCCATTTTCCTCATTATTAATAGTTCTGCCAATTACCACATATAACCGAGATGAGATATAATTTCTAGCATTGCAATTTAAGGAATATTTATGGATAAAAATTTTTGTCTTAGAGAAATTCATGTATGATAACTAGTTTTGGACAGCTAATCAAATTGTCTCCTGAACTTTACTACTGTATTACCTATTTCTCTATGTATACATTACACATCTCTAGGAAGCCAGTTCCCAATTACATGTGCGATAGATTTCTGAAGAACCCAATTTATCTGAATAGGTAAGACCTAAAAGCATTAAGCCTGTAGGATTCTTAACATGTAGTTCAAAACCTTCCCAAGAAATTCATGCATAGCTTTTGGTGGGTTGTAAATTTGGGTGGAAAAAATTGCATCTTTCTCTTCACTACCTACTAAAATTTATCATTTCATTCAATTACAAATATAAGCTACAATCTGCAGTATTATTTGCAGGGCCTGAGGCTGTCAACAATAGACACCACAGATATTTTCAAATTACATTACTGTTGTCACAAATACCTTGAAATATCACTCAAAATTATAGTAGTTATTAGATCTGTTGCTAAATCGTGTTATGTGTGTGACAATCATACACAGTACTTCATGACAAATTTGGCATTTATAATATGTTATAACTGTATTTTAATATAATTGGTTTTTTGTATAATCTTAATTTTTTTTTTATCACTTACAATCATTATTCTGAGAAAAAAAATCACAACCCTTACCAGATTGCTGATGATGTCCGCAACACAAATAAGATTAAGGATCTCAGGAATAAAGGCATGAATTGGAATATGAAGCAATTAGATTATCATTTAATAATTAAATTATACTGTGCAAATGAGTAAATATGCTAAATAGCTCCAGAAGGAAATATACCTTCCTGAATGTTAAAAAAAAAAAAAAGAGTCACTGAAGAGTTTTAGAACAACCTGGAAGGCAATACAGTAAACTTAACTTCATAATTAATCTGGCAAAGAAATTTTCACATTAGTTGGTTGTGTATCCCTTAAAAGAGAATTTTAAGTTAGTGTCTTAGTCACTATCTTCACTATTGAAACACACTCTCTGGAACTCTTCACATAAAAGAGAGGATTATTTGGGCTCATGTTTTAGAAGTTTCAATCCATGTTCATCAGGCTGAACTATAAAAACAGCATGGTAGAAGGACCTGGGTAGAGGAAAGTGGCCCAACCAGAAAACAGAAAGAAACCAGGGCCGTGGAATGGAGATGTACTCTACCAAGTCACATACCCAGTCACCCACATATTCTGATCAGACCCCACCTAGTAACAGTCAGCTTTATTCCACACATGACTTAAAGGTCTTCCCCAAAACCTGGGGTGGGAGGCATTTGAGGGCTGTTCTTGATCTAAATCATAATAGTTAGCTTCTAAAATTGTTATTATAAATGTAAATAGTCAAAATGGTGTAAATTCTTGTCTATTATAAATGATATTTTAAAATAAAGCTATTGTATCACTCTCTGAGCATTTCAAATAAGATACAAATACAAAGGCAATTTAATACACATTAATGTTTATTTAATGTAGAATACAAATGTGGGGTTTTTTTTGATGGAAATTTCATATTCATCATTTATCTTTTTAAAATTAGATTTCTGTTTCCTCTACACTCACAGAAATGCATACATTTAGAAATAGCCCGACTGGCATTATTTTCTGATATTTAATTGACCACGTTATCATATTTCTTACCAAGTAAGAAAATTCAGACTAGATTGCTGCCTGGTAGGCAATTATGGAGAAAGACGCCCAGAGAATGTTCAGAGGAAGCAAGTACAGCTCTCTTGTTTTCTTAACGCTGACAACCCATTGGTTGAATGCAGTCACCTGAGTAAGCTAAACCAGTAAAGGGCAACATAAAGAATCATGAGGAAGAATGCACTATTGTTGTTTTACACCATTAGGTCTTTTGGAGAAAAGTTACATGGCATTAGATAAACTGAGGAGGAGCCTCCAGCAATTATAGTACCTTATTAAAGAAGTTATATAATTTCCCTCTGTTTGGATCTCTGGTGGTTTTGTTCTTGGGGCAGTCAAACAGATTGTGACTGTTAAATGGAAGCCGAGAGGGGGTGCTACATTCCAGCACTGTCCCAGACTGACCAGCTTTAACAGAAGCTGAGGATGGGGAAATTGGTTTTCTTAAATCTATCCACGTATCTGTACCTCTTGGAAATTCTTTGCACATTCCACAGTTGAGGAGCATTACTCCAGCCTGAAGAGCCTGATGAAAGAGACTTTATAGCAATTAGAAGGCATTTCTGAAACAGGAACAAGAGAAGAGCATTAGGATTTCACTATGTGCTCATTTTAGGATATGCCCAAATCTTCAAAGGATGATCCGAAGAATTAACTCTATTGGCATAAAATATAATCAGAAATGGAATGGATAGAAGCATCAGGGTATTTGGGTTTACACAAAGCTGACTCTGTCTTGGTTAGCTCATATGACACTCATGTGATTACAATGGCTGTTCTTCTTGAGGTAATGTCACAGGTACCATGGTCCTTCAATTGTAGATATATTTATACAAAACACTGCCATTTCTGGGTCACCTAATTTCTATATTTTTAAAGTAATCCTATACTATGTTGTTATTGCCATTTCATAAGTGAGAAGATGGCAAAGTTTAAAGTAACTTATCCAAGAAAGTAATCACTGACCAACCTAGACTTTAAAGACAACTTTATGCATGCCAAGGTCAGGATAATGCCACTGTGAGTGAGAGATTTGCATCACTCACTTCTGGGTCCTTTCAGGCAGAAATTCTACCTTTTCACCAACAGGAGTAATGTACCTGGAGGTCTTAGGAAATCATCATGAGCATATAGTGCTGTGTAAGGTCAGTTTAGGACAAACAATAGGTTGGCTGCATTGAAAAAGGTTTATGGAAGTGCCAGACCTGAAGTCCACGGTCCATGGTACATATAGACAGGTAAATGAAAAATATACAGTCCATTCAAAGTAGGAAGGTAAAGAGAAACCTAAAGCAAAAATCAGCCCTGTTCCTAGAAAGTTTATTATGATTTTTGCCTGATTGGAGAAGAGGGAATGAATGAATAAGGGAGAAAGTCAGTTTGTCAGTGATCGGCTAAAGGTTCTTACAGGTCTCGAATGCCACACACACAAAATAATATGAATGCAGGGGGAAATTTTGTAATTGCAACAGTAATGGTATTTCCTCAACAGAAATAGAGAGAAGAGGTTTTTGTTGTTGTTGTTTTTATTTTGTTTTGTCTGTTGGTTTTTACCATGACATCAAGGAACAGTTCATTCCAAAATTTTGTTTTCACATTGATTTAAGGACAGTAGATAGTTTATGATATCGTCAATCTCTAACAATTTGCACACACACACACACACACGCACACACACGCACACATGCACACACAGAGTTTTCTGCTTTGGAAGCAGCGGACTTGCTTCTGTACCTGTAAGCTATAAGCAATTCAACAAGTGAGATCAACCAAGGGGATTTAAGGTAAAATAAAAATAGAATGGCTGCAGGCCAAAAGAAATCAGGATTGAGAGAAAACAGCTAAGTAAGAATGCAGAAGGTCTCAGACAAATCTCAGGACTTGGAGGAGAAAGAATTACAACAAAAGGTAAGAACAAGCCGAAAGGCAGCAGTGCTGGCAGCAGCTGAAGACAGCTCAGGAGAAGATAGTGAAAGGCCCACAATGGTTAGATTGCCACGAAGCTTTTCGCGTTTCTCTTTCTCTCTTAGCACAACTTTGTAAAGATATGAGTCCTCCAAGATTAATACCAGGAGAAATACCCCATGGTCTGATTTTTTGTGAGTAAAGCTTTAGATTTTAAATAATGAAGATACTATACAATCTTTTTTTGTTTTCTGTTTTGAAAGCTATAAAATATTCCTATTTTAAAATACTTATTATCTTGTCTTTGCGGAACACAAGATAGGTTTCTTTTGGACCGCCTCTCTGAAAAACAGAAGATCACAGAACTGAAAGTAACCCCGAAGGTTACTTCATTCCAGCACAAGAAACACCAAAGCCTTGTCTTTCTGTACATTATTCATTTTCCTGTGGAATATATTTGCATCCATTAATTGAAAAACTGTTCTGTATCAGGCACTATGCATTTCATTTACTCTCACGGTGGGACTAAAAAGTAGGTGAATTCTTCTCATTTAGTTTTACAGCACTAATATAACTAAAATAAATAGTCACAATCTATAGCAGAACTCAGATTGAGTCCAGTTCTATCAAGCTCTCCACCTATCACACCAGGATCACATAGCATCAAGCTGCTGTCTTTTTGGTCAGTTCAAACTAGCAACATCAGGTTCTGCCATTACCATCTTCTTCCACTCCACTTGTCCTTTGACAGCCATGAAAAGGACATTATGAGAGCATGTGTGGTGAATATATACATATATAAATGTGTATGCATATATATATAATGAATATAAATTATTTGGTTACCCTTATGAATGTTACTTGTGTTAGGTATTTTAATATTGTGAAGTGGAAAATTTGAACCATTGTTGATAGTTTAAGGTTTAACTTTAAAATTTCCTAAAGGATACATTTGCCATGTACACACTCTTTTTTGGTTATCTTCTCAGTCTTTAATCAGTGTTTAGAGTCCAGACCAAAGGTGACAAAGCTATTTTCACTTATGGTCCTTTAGAGCCATAAGCGTTGTTCCTGCAGAGATCAGTCTGTCCGTGGATGGCTTCTGTCTGCCCATCCATCTGTCTGTTACCACTTTCTATCTTGTACAGATTCTGAGATGGCTTCCTTTTCCACCAAATTCCTTTCTGTTTTCAGAGGTGACTTAGGAGGTGAGGAATGTTCTAAGTATTTGGACAACCTCTGTTCATGGAGCTCTCAGTACGTAGGACTTACCACCTTCTGCTTTCTGTTGAAGTTAACAGTTAATTCTTTGTTAGCTGATCAGTTTTTACATGCTTACTAACACTGTCAGCTTTCCTAAGTTGTGCGGACTCAACTTCAGTAATTTAAATAATAGCTCCCTGGACATACAGTAACCTTTCAGTCTCATCCTGTAAACTGTGAAGATTCCCGTGATTTCACAGACTTTTTTTTGCATTTCTCTTTTTGATGAACTCTTTTCACATAACTCACCATTTCCCCGGCTTTTTTGTTTTTTCTAAGGTTAACCAGAAACATTATAGAACACAAGATATGTTGTTACATTCAGCCTAGTATTTCTGAAAGTTGGCCCTCAGGGAAGCAGACTTAAGCCCCTGAATAACACAGTAAATTACAGAACATCATATAATCCGAGTCTTATTTCTGAACCTTTAATTCCTCCCCTGTACTGTGGGTCTTCTCCTCAACTTCTCTGGGGAAGTTCCATTTCCTTTATATTTTTCAGCCTACAGCACTTTTCTTTTCTATTTATTTCACTTTTCTGCTATCCTTTCCCCTGTTTTACCTGGCTGACTCCAAACAAAACAGCCATCCAACTGTTTTAGAATTAAAATCTGGGGACTAGGGATTTAGCTCAGTGTTTAGAGTGCTTGCATCACAAGCACAAGGCCTTGAGTTCAATCATCAGTGCCAAAAAAAAAAAAAAAAAAAAAGAATTAAAGTCCAGATTTTAAAAGATTGTGTTTTGTTATTACTTGTTTGCTACTATTATGAAGCTGAAATTTTGGAACGAAACTAAAGAGACAACACAATAATTGTGGTTCAGTAAATTCTAGTGTACCCATTATAAAATACTCTGCGGGTCTTAAAATCTCTCCAGTATATGTTTATTTAAAGAAATATCTAAACCATCAGTAAGACCAAATGTACTTTTTAGAAAATGAATATCATTTTTCACTAAAATATAGGTACCAATGTATATCCATATCATTTACAAATACAATTTTCCTGTTTGCCAAAACATTTTATAACTTGAAATGAAAATATTTGCTAAATTAATTAATGAAGTGTTTTTTTCTTATAACTGTGCTTATACAGATTGTATTCAATTAAAAAAACGTAAAGTTTATGTTCTCTCTTGTCTTTTCTCCTTTTATTTAATATTTTTAAGTTGATGTTCAAGATTTGTGATTGAAACAAAAAAAATTTCTATATGCAAAGAATATTAACTCATTGGTATCTATGCATATTTTTGCATGGTTTTCATGTTAGTTTTCTTTTTGTGGGCATGTAATCAAATATAACAACTTTTTTCTTTATAAATATAAATGTAATTATATTTACTAAGAGCTTTGTATGAGCCAAGCCCTTCTCCTAAATGCTAATGCTAAAATGATAAATGTTTTACATGCATTGTCCATTAGTTCTCCTAGAACTAGATGACAAATGTCTGATGGGGGGGGCATTTGAATTATAGACAGGTGAATTCTAGCTTCGGGATGCTAAGAAACCTGCCTAAGGGTACCCTCTTTGTCAATAATAGAGAAATAGAATGATTTGACATCTGAATGTATGTTCTAAAACAGTACAACCTGCGTTTAAATGCAGCCTTTTCTATGGCATTTGGATTAAGGCATGCTGCTTGGAAACCATGAAATAAATCTTCTCTAATTGTACATGGAGCCCAGAACAAAGTGAAAAACACATATAATGTGATGTCCTAAAATTCATGTAGAAACTCAGAAAATGCAGAATAATCAAAATAATCCTGAGCAAAAGATTAATGCTGGAGACATTATAATATCTGATCTCAAAAAAAATACTCCACAGCCATTGTAACAAGCCTAGCAAGACACTGGCATCAAAACAGACATGCAGACCAATAGAAGAGAATAGAAGACAGAGGGAACGAAACAAAACAAAACAAAAACAAAACCCCAGGCAGGTACAACAATCTGATGGTTGACAAAAGGGCCAAAGCATGTTAGAGAAGAGACAGCATCTTTAACAAATGATTTTGGGAAAACTGGTTATCTGTATGCAGAAAATTGAAACTAGATCTCTATTTCTTAGTCTGTGTCTAAGGGGAAAAAAAAGAACAAAATGGTTCAAAAAACTAAATATGAGACCTGGAACTTTAAAATTCTTAGAACAAATCCTAAGAGAAACACTTCAAAAGTTTCAAAAGGAAGACACAGGCAATGACTTCATGAATAGGTCTCTAATAGCTCAGAAAATAATAGCGAGAACCAACAAATGGGATAGTATCAAATTTTTTTAAAATTTTATTTTAATGATACATTTCAGATGTACATAGCAATAACATTCATCATGGGGATTTGTACCTGTATACGACATATCTTGCTGCTTCTTTTTTTCCTATTCCCCTCGGATCACCCCCTCCTCCCTCCTTATTTACAAAAGTTTGTTTCCATTTTTTCCTTCCATTTCTTATTTCTCTTGTCCCTCTGTTCCTTTCCCCCTCCTCATCTGCCGTTCCTTTTCCCATTTGGACACTTTCTTCCCTTTCCCTATATAATACATTTAAGTCTTTATTTATACTTTTAGTTTCTCACACCAGAGAAACAATGCAGTATTTAAACATGTTTGTCCAATTTATTTCACTTAAGATTATGGTATCAAGATGCCTCCATTTGCCTAGAAATATTGCAAGTTTATCATTCTTTATGGCAGAGTAGTACTCCATTGTATTAAAAAAATACCACATTTTCTTTATCCATTCCTCAGTTGGACATTTGGGCTGTTTCCAAGATATAGCTATTACAAACTGTGCTGCTATAAACATGGGTGTGCATATATCACTACAGTATGATGCTTTTAATTCTTTTGGGAGGATACCAAGAAGTGGAATAGCTGGGTCAAATGGAATCTCTAGTCCTAGTTCCCTGAGGAATCTCCACATTGATTTCCATAGAGGTTACACCAGTCTACACTCCTACTAACAGTGGAGAAGGGTTCTTTTTTTCCCCACAGCCCCTCAAGCATTTGTTATTGGCTGTTTTGTTGATAATAGCCATTCTTCCTAGAGTAAGATGGGATCTCAAGTTGTTTTAGTTTGCATCTCTCAAATGACCAGTGATGAACATTTTTTCATATGTTTAATTGCTGTTTCTAATTCTTCATCTGAGAAGTGTCTATTCATTTCAGTTGCCCACTTTTAGATTGGGTCTTTAAATTTGGGGGGTCGGATTTTTTTAAGTTCTTTATATATTCAAGATGTTAGTCCTTTTTCAGAGGAATAGATGGCAAAATTTTTTTCCCACTCTGTGAGGTGTCACTTCACTCTGTTGGTAGTTTATTTGCTGTGCAAAAGCCTTTTAATAAGATAAGATCCCAGTTGTTAATTCTTTGTAATATTTCCTGGGCAACTGGGGATTTGTTCATAAAGTTTTTGCCTACATCTATGTCTTGAAGAGTTCTATCTATTCTATCTTCCAACAGATTTAGTGTTTCTGTTTTAATATTTAGATCTTTGATCCACTTTGATTTTAGCTTAGTGCATGGGGAAAGATACGGGTCTAGTTTTAACCTTTGGCATGTGGAGAGCCAGTTTTTCCAGCACCATTTATTAAATAGGCTATCTTTCTTCCAGTGAGGTTGTTTGGTCCCTTTGTCAAAGATAAGGTGACTGAGAGTGTTTGAACATGTTTCTCCATCTTTTAATCTGTTCCATTGGTCCTGGGGTACTTTTTTTTTTGCCACTACCACCCTGTTTTTATTACAGTGGCTTTGTAATATAATTTCAGGTCAGGGATTGTGATGGCCCCTGCTTTCCTTTTGTCCCCAAGAATTGCTTTTGCTATTCTAGGTTTCTTTTGGTTCCAAATGAATTTTAGGATTGTGTTCTCTAATTCTGTGAGGTATGCTATTGGTATGGTAATTGGGATTGCATTAAATCTATATAGCAGTTTTGGGAGTATGGCCATTTTCTTTATATTGGCTCTTCCTACCCAGGAGGAAGGGATATCTTTCCATTTCCTGATATTTTCTTCAATCTCCTTTTTCAAAGTACCATTGTCTCTAATAGCTCAGAAAATGATAGCAAGAACCAACAAATGGGATTGCACCAAATTAAAAAGCTTCTACACAGCAAATGAAATGACAGAGTGAAGTAATAGTCTACAGAATAGGAGAAAAATCTTTGTTGG
The DNA here is from genome assembly GCA_004026905.1 of Hystrix cristata. NCBI lineage: Eukaryota > Metazoa > Chordata > Mammalia > Rodentia > Hystricidae > Hystrix > Hystrix cristata. The sequence continues at coordinate 26,890 of PVJO010019595.1, forward strand.
CTACTCTTCTGTAAGATTCATTATATGGTTATTGAGAGTTGGTTCAAATGCCTGTGTTCTGATAAAGGTCTAACCTTCCCAGTGTGCACCTGTTCTTCCAAGGTCTGGCTAACCTTGCAGGACCACTTTTACTATCAACAATGAATTTACTTCCATATGCACTCTGGAGGCATCCTGGGTCCTAGCCAGACCCAGGGTGAATGCCTGAGGTAAAGTCGCACATGCCCATTTCCTGGAGGGGGGTATTCCTTTGTCAGAGCATAGATAGCTATGGGTGCAGCACCCAGGTGCGCTCTCTCTCTCTCTTGCTCCCACTCTCTCTCTTCTCTCCCTCTCTCGCACCTGCCAAGGTTGCTGATGATTTCTTTCGCTTGCGTAGTTGATGATGTTTTCACTCATGTAGTTGATTATGTTTTCACTCATGTAGCTGAAGTCAACGGGGGCTGCTGCTGGCGGCACCTCCATGACTGCTGTTTTCTTCTCGCGTCTCAAGTGGTGCTGCTTCTCTAGCAGAAGTTAAGATCTCTGCTTGAACTATTCCTGTGCTGTGGATTGCCAGTGATAGAAGCGATGGATTGGTGGTATGAGTTCCTAGAGTTTCCTCCTTTTCTCTTCCTTTCTTTATTGTTATTAAATAACTTAAGTGATTTTTGTGAGGGGTGTCTTGTCTCCTTCCCCACAAATCAAGCCCTAAAACAATAAGTCTGTGCACAGTGACAGCAAGCATTTGCCCTCTTGCTGTTACATCTTCTCACAGAGGATTAATATCCAGAATATGTAAAGAACTTGAAAATGTAATTCCAAAAGAACAAATAATTTAATCAAAAAATGAACAAAGAAGCCAAACAGGTAATTCTCAAAAGATGAAATACAAATGGCCAATAACCAAAACTGCGTTGAGATTCCATCTCACCCCAGTCAGAATATCTATCATGAAGAATACAGAAAGAAGAAAGAAACACAACAATAAATGCTGGTGAGGATGCAGGAAAAAGGAACACATGCACGCTGCTTCAGGACATGTACATTGGTACACTAGTGTGGAAATAAGTGTGGAGTTTTTGCAAAAAACAAAGTAGATAATGCTGTTATTTACATACATGAATCACTAGAAGGACAATTGAAATATTAGAACTGTTTTACGTTATCTCATGGTGCTGGGAAAGAGTTAAAATTTGTGCATACTTTAAAATCAAACAGGCCTGATTTCAGATTGTTTCCTCCACTTATTTGCTGTGTTTAGGTGGACATGTTCCTTTGTCTCCCTAATGCTCAATTTTCTCAATTATAATAGGATAAAACACCTCATAAAGATAAAAATTGAGTAAAGTCTGTAAAACACTGACTGCAATGCCCAACACAGAACAGAAACCATAAAAATCATGTTTATTTTACTATTAGCAATAATATAAAAATACATATTAGGAGGCACAAAATTTGTATTTGGTGCAAACTACAAATTAAACAACCACGAGGATGTTCATTTTATCAAGTGATTCAACTCAGACTGTGTATTTATTTACTTAATTTCAGTTCCTTAGGCTTGGAGTTTAGTTTTGCAAATTTTAGAAAAGAGAACTAGAGTGCCACAGATGGTAGGTTAAATTTCATGATGAAATTTGCAAAGATCAAGGCTAACAGGCTATTATCCTCATCAAATCAATTACCTGATGCAGTTAAGGCCAGGAACCATGTTACTTCATTTTATATGTCTGCCTTTTCCTGTTAGTTCATATTCCCCCTCCCCACACGTACCCCCTGCCTCTGGTTATCTTCCTCTATCTTGGACTGTGGATGTAGCTGACGGATGGGGTCCCATCTCTCGCAAAGGGCTCCCCACTCTCACAATCCAAACCGAGTATGGCACATCCCTTTTGAACTGGGACATGAAAACTTTTCTGTTTTGTTGTTGTTATAACCCTCTATTCCTCAATTATCTTCAAACATATATCCATTCTTAAACATGCTTCCCAGTGCTGTCACATGGTAACAGAAAAGGGGACTTGAGCTCCAAGACACTCTGTTGTGGAATTGAAAAGTAAACATTCTTCCCGCCTCAAATCAGTAACAAAAGCAATAATAATAGAGAAGCTCATATCTAATCATGAATCTTTTATGGTATACAGATCGCTCCATAAATGTCTTCAAAACATCTTTTGTAACCTAAATGTGATTTATTAGAAATTCTAGCCTTAGAGTTGGCTTTCAGTAAGTACATCAGATGAAATGGACTGTGGGTGAGCCCACATTTTCTAGAACTGGAATGGAGGGTGCACTTATTTTTAACTTTCATCTAGTTCTGTCTCATAAAAATTCCTTCCCAGTTTAATTTATCATGTGAAAGGAAGCTAATTTCTAGCTAATTTCTGTCACCCATATGTAGATAATAAACAGCAAGGGAAACATAAATACACTTTACAGCCCCGTGGTTTTTATTAAAACTTATTTTTGTTCCAGAGATTTTCTTGGAGTGTCTGGAACCATACTGAAACAAAATAAACAAATAAATTTAAGCTACTGTGACAAACAGAAATATAATCACAATAGTAAAACTGACAGAGTTTTAGAATAAAAGTTATATTTTTTTTCATCTGCCTTTAAGATCATTTTGATGAGGAAAAAATATTTAAAAACACACATGTGTGCACACAAAGAGTATTCTAGTAATATGGTAAGATCTGGATAAATGGTTTTGTAGAGACAAAGTTTCTTTTTCTGAAGTCTAAAGATGACTTGCAGTGGATTTTTAGTTAAGTTGTCTAAGATTTTGAGTGTATAATAAGAAGTGGCTTATTTACGCTGCAGGAATAGCAATATTTTTCTGTGTGTATCTTTTGGCCCCAGAAAAGAACTGAGATGACTAAGGAAAACATCTTTGTCCACTGAAAAAAATAATACACATTTTTATCACCCTGAATTTTTAACAGATTGCTAAAAATAGCTAGAGGAAAAGTCAGTACATCTTTAAAGAATCGAGGAAAGCAATACTAGGCCCTGGTGAATTATTAGATACGGTTGAATAGAACCAATTTTATACAGTACTTAATATATATTCCTTTGTCACAAGATTTCTAAAAAGATTCTATAAATGTAATGCAAGAAATGAGCCAAGAACATTTGTCCAAAATAAGATATAAAAGGGCACAGGGTAAAGAATAATTAGATCCATTTAAAAGTGAACTTAGACCAAACATATTGTGTGGTGCCAAATTTTTAAAAAAGTTATACAAAACCTAGAAAACACCATTGCTGATAAAATTCTATAGGTTCTACTACAATCTGCCTCCCTAACAAGCCTTTCCCGTGTAAGTTCCATCCAGGTCAATATTTTGTCTTAATACCACCTGAAGATTATAGATTTATAATATATTTTTGATTAAAATAAAAATGACATAGTCTTAAACTTTTTTATTGTGACAAACACTGTCATCGCCATGCTTTGCTTCAACTATAGGACTTTAACATTTACACTAAAATGGATTCTGACCCCCTGTTTACTTGGGACTTTAATATTTACACTAAAATGGATTCTGACCCCCTGTTTACTTTGAATCCTACATCCCATGTGCTTTTAGAAGCTGCATGCTTACTGTCCAGCTGCTACTCATTCCTTTGTTAAATCAAATTCTATGAACTGCATGGACAGGGCTCATTCTTGGGGTTTGTACTTTCATTTTATTTTCAATCTTTTCCAATATACTTCAGTTGGTAATGAAGCCAACAGATGTACTATCTACCTTTCCAGCTGCTGTTACAAAATACCTGACACCCACAACTTCAGAGAAGAAAGGGTTTTTTTTGGCTCAGATTTTCAGAGGTTTCTGTTCATGGTGGGCTGGTTCCAAGGCAGAAACATCATGGTAGAAGGAGTGCTAGAACAAAGCTGCTTATAAGGCTCATGGCAGTCAGCAAGCAGAGCAAGGAAACAGTGCCTGAGAGGAAAGGACCAGAGCCGGATACGGTCCATAAAGTGACGGTTCCACGGCCCATTCAGATACACCTAGAAGCTCTCTTTCCTAATTCCCTAGATGACTTCTAAGCTAAAAAAGTTGAAGATCCAGATTAACCATCACAACAAATGTTCTACTTTTATAATGGAGTATATAGATAATTTCAGCTAATTTGATATGCCATAATAGACAATATAATTAGGCTGATAATTTTCATTCAAAACACATCAGTATCCTTATCCATCTAACCTATTGTATGTACTTCTCTACATGCCTGAAATTATTCTCTTCTGACTCCCCTCATTTAATTAACAACCTTTTACTTTTCTTTTCCTTCCTCCTCCTGTCTTCATTTATTCTCTCCTGCTACCATTTAAAAAAATTACTTGGATATACCTTTTGAAGGTCCCTAATCATGTCCCTTTCTGCATGCTCCTCCACTAAGTAAAGATGCATTATCAGAGTTACGGAAATCTAGTGAGCCAGAGGAAACAGTGGTAAGGTTGAGCCAATTCACTGAAAATATGGTGAGAGGACATTGCCAAGGACCTGAATCTGTGGTGGCGTTGCTAGACTGACCACTGGTTTACATTACGGGAGAGTAACAAAAATTCTATTTATTTTAGCCAATCTTAAGTTTTCCATTAATTTCAACCAAACTTTATTCCTTTTTTAAAAATTTTATTTTATTTTAATGGTACATTTTAGATGCACATAGTGAAAACATTCGTCATAGGGGATTTGTACCTGTACATGACATATCTTGTTGCTGCTTTTTTTCTCATTCCCCTCCCTTTATCTCCTCCCCCCATTTACAAAAGGTTTGTTTCCATTTTTCCTTCCATTTCTTATTACTTATTCCTAAATGATATAATAATTAGCAATTATTATTGAATGGATGAATAAATGAACAAAGCCTACTTTGTTCCTAGGTTTAGCTACCTAGGAGCATTCTTTCTTTTGTAAATTCATATGCATTTTGATTGATATCATTTTACATTAAATTATTACTGGACTTTTTATTCCTGAGTGTATTCTCACCAAAATTAATTATAGACCATTCAGAGGCAGAGGATGTGACTTATTCTTATTTCTGTCTCTGTTAGCTTTGTGATCAGTGGGTAGTAAGAATTTGATGATTACAATGATAATTATGGTGAGGATGTTGTTAAAGAGAACGATAAAAAAACACCTGAAATGAAAATAATTTAATAAACAACAAAATAAAAATAGATAATAGAAAATACAGTGACACATCTTTTGCAAATGGGAAGGAGAAATGGGTTAAGGGTGGAGGGAGGGGAGATGTGGATGAAAAAGAATTAAGATGTGCAATGTATGTGTACCAACTTCCCATAAGGAATGCAATCATTATGTACTGTAGATATCGACTCAGAAGAGATAATAATTTTATTTATTTATTTATTTATTTTTATTTTTACCAAGAACATGTATTGGTACATTATATACATAATGATCATAATCAACATAGTTATTTTGTACCTGTACATGATGTATCTTGGCTTTCCCCCCTCTTCCCCTCCCCTCCCTTCTATTCACCCACTCCTCTCTATTTGCAACAGGTTTATATACACTTTTCCATTTTTTTCCCTTTCGTCTTACTTTTCTTTTAACCTTCTTCTTTATCCCCATTTTCCCTATCTAGTTCTCCTCTCTTTTGAATGCTATCTCTCTTTTTTTTTAACATAATATCTATTACACCCCTTTGTTCTTATTTACACTTATGGTTTCTCATATCAGACATACTATTGAGTGAAATAAATCAGACACTTATCAGAAGAGATAATAATTGAAAAAAATTAATTGTACTTTTAACTGTTCACTTTCTTAAAGGTTCTCTGGCTATATTACCTTATTTTCAAAGAAAGTCACCACGAGAAATATTGATGTTTATTGGAATCCTAACAGCAGCTGAGCTTAAACTCGACGCTCTGTCTTATGTCCAGGAGTGCCTAGAACAAGATCTGTGATGGTGAGTACTTGTGATCCTCAAGCCCACAAGTGTGCCTATTAATGCTTGTAGACCAGCCAGTGATTTTCAAGAAGGACAGCTAGTCTGAACTTAATTTATTGCCAGAACGGTCTGTTTTTCTATAATTAAGAGACTTTTAGTTTTGCTAGTGAGAGCATGGTGCTTTTATTTTCTCTGCTCTGCTTAAGGTCATTTTGCCTTGAGTACAATAAAATGAATAATGATGCATCCAGAAATAAGGGAAAATGAGAAAACTTCCTCACTGAAATGTGACTGAGTAGCCAGAATCTCTTTATACTAAATGTTTATTGAAAAATGCAGTTGGCTTTCTCCATCACTCTATCAGTCTACTAGACATTTTGACATAGTTCCTTCACATCCAGATGTTTCTGAACCAGCATCAGTTAAAGAGTTAACATGATCTTTAAGATATATCTTTAAGGTTGGAATTTCATGAAACGCACTTCACAAATATCAATTTTTTCAAAATAAGACCTGCTCAAGTCAGTACCTAAAGTCATTTAAAGGGAGAGATCATGGGTTACTGACTAACCCTTCACATTTTCCGTTGTTTTTGTAAAATCCATATTACTCCATTTTCTCTGGACTAAACCTAGTTATCATGGCTTCTACTTTTCCCCAGATAATTTTACTCCAGTGACCACTTTAAACTCTAAAAGTTATTTAGGGACCAAGATTTGATTAGAAAAGACTTTGGATGAGGTTTTGAAATTTCATCAATTCGGATGAAGGTTTTATCTCCCTAATGAACTCAGTCTCATATCTTGGGAATGAAGCAGACATATGTGCTTGTAGTTTACTGCTTTACGACATTCATACAGTTTGAACAAAAGACATGAGTTTTCTCTAACTGCCAGAATAGGTCAGTTACTCTCTTCGCTATCCATCCTATCCGGAATTTCTTGTCAATCAGTTTCAGAAGATAAGCAACTTTGGAGCAATTGTAACAGAAAGTTTTATTTTCAATTTTTAAGAGACTGAAAGG
>PVJO010019596.1:0-33929 GCA_004026905.1 Hystrix cristata
CAGCATTTCCTCTTTAATGGCCTTGCCTCGGGCACCGTGGACCATCCAGCCTGCCCACATGCTTGGGTGGGGGAATACAGATCCCCTCTTCCTGATGGAAGACCATCCACATCCCAGTGGAGCAGCATGTGAGAGGGACACCGTGCTGTGGCTATCCTAGGAAAAGCAGCCAACTCACTCATTGGATGGGCTTTGCCACTCCCACCTCAAGAATACTAGATCTCTTTAGGTTGCTTTGGACAAGAACAGAAAGGGAGAGCATAAAATGTAGCAAATGCACCCATTATTATCTTCTGGGTTTCTTTCAGTGTATGTCTGTAAATGATCTAAGAGACTAAGGAATAACAGCTTCCATCTATTCAGATGTTGCTACAGGTCGATCATGATTTTAAGCATCACTACTTTTAATCTTCATAGTACTTCTGATGTAGGAATTACTATTCCCAGATTACAGATTGTGGTGGACTAATATGGTCAACTTGAGCAGGAATGGCCAGCTGGACTGAGTTGGTACAGTTCTGGGTGTAGAGGATCCAGCTGAGGATTATTGCTGACACAACATAAAGGAAAACAGGAGCAGAAGATAGGGGCCGGCTGTTTCCCAGGAGAAGCTCTGGTGTGGCTGGCTCTCACCAGGGGAACTTGGCTGTTCTTGTCGAAGAAGGAGTATGGAGACTCACTTTTGTCAAGGATGGCTGCTGTTGCTTTGGGGAAGCTCTGGTCTTCATCTCCACTGTGAACATCGTATCCTGGTTCCAGTAAAGATTTCATCAGCCATCACTTACAAACATGGACATAAATGGGATAGTGTTGTTTTTACTATGGTAGCATGCTGTTTTTACTATGGTAGCTTTGCAGCATAACTTCAAGTCTGGGATTGTAATATCTCCTGTTCTTGTTGCCCAGGATTGCTTTGTCCATTCTGGGTCTCTTCTGCTTTCATATGAATTTTAGAATTATTTTTCCTAGTCATGTTAAAAAAGGTCACTAGTATTTTGATGAAAATTGCATAAATCTATATGTAATATTTGGTAATATGGCCATTTTGATGATATTAGTTCTACCCAATAACAGGGAATGGTCCTTTCTTTTTAAATGACCTCTTCAGTCTTTTGTTTTTCAGAGCAATACAGTTTTCATTATGAAGTTCATTATGAACTTCCTTGCTTGGGTTCTGTCCTAGGTATCTATTCTTTTTGAAGCTCCTGTGACTGGGATTGTTTTCCTGATCTTTCTGCATTTCTAACCAGCTTCCCAGGGAAGCTAGTACTGCAGGCCTTTGATGCAGATGCTGAACAGTGAGGGTCTGTATGGCAACTGTTAACCTAAAATGCACATTGGAGTCACATGGGAAGCCTTACAAAGGATTGAAACCTTGGTCCCATCTGACTGATCTGAGATGTGGCTTGTGCGTTAGAATTTTGAAACACTCTTTGGGTGGTTTGAATGTGTGGCTGAGTCTGAGCCCTACTGCATTAGCGGATTTGCTCATTCATCCACCGAACAATTTATTGTGCACCTACTATGTTCCAAGCTCAATAGTGAGATGCTAGTGATAAATATTTTCAAATAAGACACAGACTCTAAAAGGAGAAAAAGATGATAAACAGAAAAATAGACTCCTAATGAAGATATTACTTCAATTCAATTAACAATGAGACTGTGTGAACAAAGTACAGTGTGAGTGGGCACAAAACCAACTCTGAACATGGATGGTAGGCTCCTATGATTGTAAGTTTTACTATTAATTAACAAATTTAATTGTAACTTTTAATGCAATAGCCTTGCTCTTAAAAATTTCTCCTGAATCGAAGGGGAAGATAAAAGAGGAAAGGTCTGAGCATCGAAACATAATTGTAAACAACTTACAAATAAATAAGAAATTCAATGACCCTAAAACTGTTGAAGTTTCGTGCACTTATCAGAGTATGAACTGCATGAGGGCAAACCTGTGTCTGGCTTGTCATTTGTCCCACAGTCCATTGCCTGCCATGTGCTAGACACTCAGTGACTGTTCACTGAATGAATTAATTAGAAGCTGCAGCTCTATACATATGATGATATATGAATTATATATAAATATATATTTACTACCATATTTGTTTCAAACTATAATTATAACATTATATGTTTAGTATATTGCAAGTATATCAGTATTAAGTAATTTTTAAAATAAACTAGCATAATATTTTCTTTAAAATGAATGAAACTGAGAAACCACTATACAACACAAATACGTCAAAAATGAATTCATAGTTGAATTTTCTGGTTTCCATATATCTTTTCCTTAATATTTTTATTTTTACAGTTTACAAAATGGGGATAAGGATCCACTCATTTGAAAAGAATGGTTCCTTTTTTCTAGACTGTTGTTCTGTGATAATCCTCATAGCACATTTTACATCAAGGTTACGCTGGTATCTTTTGATTTTGTACAGGAAGTCCTTGATCTCTGATAGTTCAATTCAGGATTTTTAAATTTTATGGTGATGTGCAAGTGATACACATTCCGTAGAAATTGCTTCCTAGATTTTGGATTTTTATCTGCTCTTGGCCTAGAGATCCATGGCTTGATGATCTTCTGCAATTCTCACTCAAAGCCGCAGCTCCTAACTGATGATCTAGAGGGAGAAACAAGTGACACTCGACAGCATACTGTGTTGCTAAGCTATGGTGCTTGGGAGGGTAGATGGATTAAATACATTCTGACTCACGAATTCTTCGATTTATAATGGATTTAAAGGAATGTAACTTACAATGCTCCCCATTGTAAGTTGTGGAGCATCTGTACTTGAATGATTATTTGTTTAAAATCTGCCTCTGTTTCTAAACCAAAATCTCCATAGAAACAAGTACAATGTCTATTGTGGCCTCCGCTATATTGTTAAGATATAGCATGATACAAAAGCACAATAAACTTTCTGAAATGAATGAGTGGTTAATGAGGTACCTTAGAAATATCTATTATTAAATTTTCTTGGGTCAAAATCTTCTCCATACATAACGAGGAGCCTTGGAATCCCAACTTATTATCTTTCAAGTATTTGATCAGAATTAAAATGTCTTTTCAAGAAGAAACACAATTTCCACCTTTTATATGGAAAGGAACTGGTTTATGTCTGGGTACAAATCAGCCAACATTTTAAACTTTTACAAAAAATTACATTTATGTGTCTAGGTATGATGCCAAATGTACATTATCTTTCTTTAATTAATAACATAAAAATTATTTAAATAGCAAACACTACCATAGCACGGCTGTACTGTCAAAGTCAAGTGGGTTTATTTGCTTAGAATCTCTTCTTTATCCAAGCTATCTCTGTGGAAGATCATCAGAAAGCAGAGATTTGCCACTACACACCTCAGATTACTCTTCCTTTTTCTTCCTTCTCTGCTCTCTACCTCAGTTTGAACTATGCTGGCTCTCAAGTCAGACGATGTCTAGCTGGGTTCCTCCAAAGGAAAGGGTTGGCACTGCTCTGAGTTAGCTCACACAGCAGCTAGGATTCTTCTCTGGCTCCAGCTTCTCCTGAGTGACTTCTTTCTCCTTCTACCTTTCTAGCCCTGGGGCAAAAATAGCAACCTGCTTTGCTAATCTCGGTACTGCTTCACCATTTCCAGCTGGCGACTTCCGGCAAGATGGCGGAGCTGTGAACAGCAGAGAAACAACCTCTCTGAGATTTGTTGTCCAGACACTGGAATATAGCAATTTGAGGAAGAGAAGTAGGGAAGTGTGTTCCCAGGACCCAGCAGGAATCTAAAGCGAGAAGCGAAGCCCACGAGGAGGGCAAAATGAGAGACCGCAGTGCAGAAGAAAGAGTCGGCTGACAGACAGAGCTTTCTCTCAGAGCCCCAGCTCAAGGCACGAGAGAGGCCACTCAAACCTGCAGAGAAACAGTGACTACTGGAGACCCCGGAGGCCTCCACAGAAAGGCAACACCAATGGAGCAGAGTGGTGGACACAGCAGACTGCACTAGATGGTGAGTTATTTGGGTTTAGATGTCCCCCAGGAGAGGGAGGGTGGCCATTTACCATGTTGGAGAGGGAGGGCCTACTGAAGTCAGAGAAGCTGCCAGTGTTAGCTCTTTGGCCAGGGCAAGGCAGAAGCAAGTTCAAGCTCAAGTTGGCAGGAGGGCAAGGAGCCAAGTCCAGGCAGGCAGGAGACACACAGTGTGTCTCTAGCTGAACAAATCCTGTTACATCCTCACAGCCAGACACCAGCCTGAACATTAGCGAAATTGGTGGGGAAGCCTGACTGTGGAGCCCAACTGGGATTACCCACTATGCTGCCATAAATCTACAGTTGGGATTAATCAATACAGACCTGGGCCTGCCTACTCTGTCTACCAGTGATGGCAGAGACATGCCTGGTGGTGGACTTTTTTTTTTTTTTCTTTTCTGTTGTTGCTAGTTTTTTTTTTTCCTCTTTTTTTCTTGTTTTTTATTACTTTTATAGGAATGTGAACTTCATTTGTTGTTATTGTTTACTAGTTTCCCAAAGTTTGCATACTCTTCCCTGTCCTCCAGCCTTGCTCCTCATCTCTTTCTCTTCTTCTATTTCTCTAATTTTTGCCTCCTAATCCTTTTGAATCTTCTCCCCTGAGGATAAAATCACCATATTGAGGGCACACTTACTGTATACAAGTTTCTGGTTTATTTTAGATATTGTTATATAACCACAAATCTAGTTCACATGGTTAAAGGTGTTAAATTAACAGTTACCACAGTTTGTCATTTTCTAGGCTGCGTTTGATGCTATTGTTATTACTGATTGTATTACTTTAGTCAAGGTGACAGAATTGCTCTAATCAGTTGTCCTTCATTGTATGCCAAGACTGAGATTGCCTGAGGGTCATAGGCAACACTGTAGGCCAGGGCCAAAAAACCAGGGGCTAGCCAAATAGATAGCAACTTCTCAACCCCAACAAATTGAAGAGGTAGGCTCTTGCAACAGACTCAAAACCCCAAAACCAGCTACACCCAGAAGACATCTCTGAGGAAGTAGTCATTTCTAAAGGGTTCTCTATACTACCTTTCCCAGGTGGACATGTAGAATTTTTTTTATAAACTGTTAGCCAATCTCCTATGTTGTTTCTATTTTTCAAATTATCACACTCTTTCAGTTTTCCTGGCTGGACTCTGATTAATTCATATATTGTCTTATTCATTTTGAAATGGTTTTATAGAGTTAAGAATTAATATTATAATAATAACTGTTTTAGAGAGATAATCTAAAATTAGTTAATATTTTAATAAAAAATTTGTTATTTGGAAAATTTTTGAAGAATCATCCATACTTTTACCCTTTTAATATTGATCTTGATAATCAATTTGTCTTAAAATTTAGAACCAGAAATAATTTGTTTGCTAACTGTAAATTGGTCTAAACTGGACTTTGTTCTTAGTAACCCTAGAAAAATGCAGAGTACATAGTGAGCAGACAATAAACAATTTTTTAATAAGTGGTTGATAAAATTAAGAGATTTACCAACTTTTTTTCATTAGACATGAGTAAGGTTTCTTTTTTAAAAAAATTTTGTTTTAATGGTACATTTTAGATATACATAATGATAATATTCATCATAGGGGATTTGTACCTGTACATTATACATCTTGTGGCTTCTTTTTTTCCCATTCCCCTCCCCTCCCTTCATCTCCTTCTCCCTTTTTATTTACAAAAGCTTTATTTCCATTTTTTTCCTTCTATTCTTTATTTCTCTTGTCTCTCTGTTCCTCCCTCCCACTCCCTTGTTCCCCTTCCCAATTAAACAATTTCTTTCTTTTCCTAGTAGACTACATTTTAGTCTTTATTTACACTTTTGGATTCTCACACGAGAGAAATAATGTGGTATTTAAACATATATGTCCAATTTATTTCACTTAAGAGTATGGTGTCAAAATGCATCCATTTACTTAGAAATGTCTCAAGCTTATTGTTCTTTATGGCAGAGTAGTACTCCATTGTGTAAAAAAACACATTTTTTTTTCCATTCATTCATTGATGGGCATTTGGACCGTTTCCAAGATTTAGCTATCACAAACTGTGCCAATCTACACATGGGTGTGCATATATCACTGTGGTATGATGGTTTTAATTCTTTTGGGAAGATACCAAGAAGGGGAATAGCTGAGTCAAATGGAACCTCTAGTCCTAGTATTCTGAGAAATCTCTACATTGATTTCCGTAGTGGTTGCACCAGTCTACACTCTCACCAACAGTGGACAAGAGTTCCTTTTTCTGCACAGCCCCTCCAGTATTTCTTATTGGCTGATTTATTGATAATAGTCATTTTTTCTGGAGTAAGATGGCATCTCAGTGTTGTTTTAAGTTGCATCTCTCAAATGACCAGTGATGGCAAACTTTTTTTCATATGTTTATTTGCTCTTTCTACTTCTTCATCTGAGAAGCATGTATTCATTTTAGCTGCCTATTTTTGGATTGGGTCTTTAAATTTTAAGGGTCTCATTTTTTTGAGTTCTTTGTATAATCGAAATGTTAGTCCTTTGTCAGAGGAATAGCTGGCAAAATATTTTTCCTACTCTGTGGGTTGTCTCTTCATTCTGTTGGTGGTTTCTTTTGTTGTGCAAAGCTTAGTAATAAGATTAGATCCAAGTTGTTGATTCTTTGTGATATTTCCTGGGCAGTTGGGGTTCTGTTCATAAAGTCTTTGCCTACACCTATGTCTTCAAACGTTCTATCTATTCTATCTTCTGGCAGATTTAATGTTTCTATTTTAATGTTTAGATCTTTGATCCACTTTGATTTTAGCTTAACACATGGGGAAAGATACAGGTCTAGTTTTAATCTTCAGCATATGGACATCCAGTTTTTCCAGCACTATTTGTTAAAGGGCTGTCTTTCTTCCAGTGAGTTTGTTTGGCCCTTTTGTCAAAGATAAGGTGACTGAGAGTGTTTGGACTTGTTTCTGTATCTTCTAGTCTGTTCTATTGGTCCTCAGGTTTATTTTTTTCCTCCAGTACCATGCTGTTTTTATTACAGTAGCTTTGTAGTATAGTTTTAGGTCAGGGATTGTGATGGCCCCTCCTTTGCTTTTGTTGCCCAGAATTGCTTTTGCTATTCTAGGATTCTTTTGGTTCCAAGTGAATTTTAAAATTGTTTTCTCTAATTCTGTGAGGTATGCTATTGGTATTTTAATAGGGACTGCATTAAATCTGTATAATAATTTTGGGAGTATGGCTATTTTCATGATATTGGTTCTTCCTACCCAAGAACAAGTGATACTTTTTCATTTTCTGATATCTTCTTCAATCTCCTTTATCAAAGTACTGTAGTTTTCAATGTGTAGATCTTTTACTTTCTTTGTTAGATTGATTCTTAGGTACTTCATTTTCTTGGATGCTATTGTGAAATGTGTTGTTTCCCTAATTTCTCTCTCAGTGAGTCTGTTATTTTTGTACAGGAATGCTATTGATTTTTGAGTGTTGACTTTGTATCCAACTACACTGCTGAATTTGGTTGTTAAATCTAGAAGTCTTTTGGTGGAGTTTTTGAGGTCTTCCGTGTAAAGTATCAGGTCACCTGCAAATAATGATAATTTGACTTCTTCCTTTCCTATCCTTATTCCTTTTATTTCTTTCTCTCGTCTAATTGCTCTGGCTAATGCTTCCAGAACTATATTGAATAAAAATGGTGAAAGTGGCTATCCTTGTCTTGTTCTGGATTTTAGAGTGAATGCTTTTAGTTTTTGACCATTTAGTATGATGTTGCCTGTTGGTTTGTTTTTTGTTTTGTTTTGTTTTGTGGTGCCGGGGATCGAACTCAGGGCCTTGTGCTTGCAAGGCAAGCACTCTAATCACTGAGCTAAATCCCCAGCCCCTGCCTGTTGGTTTGTTATAGACAGCCTTCATCAGACTGAGATAAAGACCATCTATTCTAATTTTTTGCAGGGTTTTTATCATGAATGGGCATTGGACCTTGTCAAATGCTTTTTCTGCATCTATTGAGATGATCATATGGTTTTTGTCCTTGGCTCTTTTAATATGATTTATCACACTTATTGATTTGCAAATGTTGAACCATCCATGCATCCCTGGGATGAATCCTAGTTGGTCATAGTGTATAATCTTCTTGATGATTTGTTGCATTCTGTTTGCCTGTATCTTATTGAGGGTTTTTGCATCTATGTTCATTAATGAGATTGGTCTGTAGTTCTCTTTTTTCATTGGATCCTTGTCTGGTACTTTGGTATCAGGGTAATGTTTACTTCCAGGAATGAATTTGGGAATATTACTTCCCTTTTGATTTCGTTAAAGAGTTTGAGAAGTAGTCGCATTAGATCTTCTCTACATTTCTTGTAGAATTCAGCAGTAAGTCCATCAGGACCTGGGCTTTTCTTTGTTGGTAGGTTTTAAATTATTCTTTTAATTTCAGGGGCTGATGTTGGGTTATTTAAAGTTTTTATATCTTCTTGAACCAGTTTTGGTAATTCATGTGTATCTAGGAATCTGTTTCTTCTGTGTTTTCTATCTTATTAGAATAAAGGTTCTCAAAGTAGTTATTAATGATCTTCTTGATTTCTGTAGAATTTGTTGTGATTTTACCCTTTTCCTTCCTAATTGCATGGATTTGAGTCTTTTCTTTCCTTGTTTTGATAGGGTTGGCTAATAGTTTGTCAATTTTATTTAATTTTTCAAAGCACCAAATCTTCAACTCATTGGTTCTTTGTATTGTTTTCTTAGTTTCAATTGCATTAATTTTGGCTCTGCTCTTTATAATGTTCTTCTGCATACAAGCTTTGGACTTGACTTGCTCCTCTTTTTAGAGACACTTGAGGTTCAACATTAGGTTGTTCACTTGAGCTTGCTCAGTTTTTCTGATGTAGGCGTTCAATGCTATAAATTTCCCTTGTAGAACTGCTTTCATTGTGTCCTGTAAATTTTGATAGATCTTTTTTTGGCATTATCATTCAATTGTAGAAACTGTCTAATTTATTCATCAATTTTATCTGTGACCCACTGATTGTTCAGGAGTGTGCTGTTGAATTTCTATTTTTTTATGACATTTTTGTGGTTTCTTTTGCCATTTATTTTCAGTTTCAATGTGCTATGGTCTGATTGTATGCACAGGAAAGTTTCAATTCCTTTTCATTTACTTGAGCATGTTCTATGAGCTAATATGTGGTCTATTTTGGAGAAAGTCCCATGTGCAGCTGAGAAGAATATGTATTCTGATGTTGTGGGGTGGAATACTCTGTATACATCTACTAAGTCCATTTGTTCAAAAATTTGGTTTAGTTCTGATATTTCCCTTTTGAACTTTTGTCTCATTGATCTATTTGTGACAGTGGGGTACTGAAGTCCCCCATTACAATCATGTTATTGCTTATTTGGATTTTCATGTCCGTTAATATTTGTTGCATATAGTTAGGTGTCCTGGCATTTGGTGCATATATGTTTGTGATTGTCATCTCTTCTTCTTGTATTATTCCCTTTACTAGGATGTAGTGACCTTCTTTGTCCCTCTTAATCAGT
This sequence comes from Hystrix cristata, assembly GCA_004026905.1. NCBI lineage: Eukaryota > Metazoa > Chordata > Mammalia > Rodentia > Hystricidae > Hystrix > Hystrix cristata. The sequence continues at coordinate 9,494 of PVJO010019596.1, forward strand.
CTTGGTTTTAGATCCACCCTGTGTGCAAATAGAATGGCTACCCCTGCTTTTTTCTGGGTTCCTGTCTCATGAAGTATTGTTTTCCATCCTTTGATTTTCAGTCTATGAATTTCTTTTTGAATTAAATGTGTTTCTTGTATGCAGCATTTTGTTGGTTCTTGCTTCTTGATCCATTCTGCCAGTCTGCTTTTGATTGGTGAATTGAGACCATTTACATTGATGATTATAACTGATATATGTTGACTTATTCTTGTCATGTTATTTACCTCTTGTTGGCTCCCTATTTTTCCCTTCTGTTTAATTACTTGCTTTGCCTGAAGGATTCATTCTGTTGCAATTCCTGGAGTTGTAGTCCTCATTTTCTCTTTCCAGAATGTTCTTCAGAATATTTTGTAGTCCTGGTTTGGTGGTCATAATTTTTTCAGGTATTCTTTGTCATGGAAGTACCTTATTTCTCCAATAATTTTGAAAGATAGTTTTGAAGGGTACATCCATCTAGGCTGCAGGTTGTTTTCTTTTAGGGTTTGAGATACTTCACTCCAAGCTCTCCTTGACTCAAAGGTTTGGGTTGAGAAGTTTGTTGTAAATTTGATGGGTTTTCCTTTATAGGTTATTTGTTTCTTTTCTCTAACAGCTTTTAATATTCTGTTCTTTTGTTGAATTTCTGGAATCTTGACTATTATATGCCTTGGGATAGATTTTTGTTGATCATGGGTAATTGGAGTTTTATATGCCTCCCTTATGTGTTGTCAAGTTCTTTTTCCATACTTGAGAAGTTTTCTGCCATTACTTCTGTGAACAGGTTTTTTATGTCATTTGTACTGCTTCCTGCTTTTTGACTCTGGTTAATCTTATGTTATTCTTCTTTGTGTCATCTAGCAGCCGTTGGATTGATTTTTCATGGTCCCTTATCATATTGAAGAATTCTTTCTTTTCTTGATCATTAATCACAATCTTGTCTTCTGTATCTGAAATTCCATCTTCACACTGTTTCATTCTACTGCCTATACTTTCAGTAGAATTTTTAATCTCCTGGACATCTGTCTGAATCTTTTTCATGGATTCCATTTCTTTCCTGTGTTGGGCCTTTATGGTTTCCATCATTTTCCTCAACTCCTCTATGTTTTTATCTGTATCTACACTAGAGTCACTAATCATGTCTTTTATTCTGGAAATGATTTCTGTTTTGATGTTTTCTGGAATCTCATTCATCTGCTTCGTTACTTCCACAGTTACTGCTTCCAAGAGTCTGGCTGGGAACCTTTCAAAGTTTTCCACCTTGTTACACTCTGGTTTTGCTTTTCGTGAGCTGGAGGTCCAGGGATGGATCTTGTTTTTGTGTCTTCTCATTTTCTATTTTTTTCTTTTTTAATTTAATTCCTGAGTTGATGGTTATGAATTTCCTATGGCAGGTTGCTTACTCATTAGTATCGAGAACCCTTTGGAAATGACTACTTCCTCAGAGATGTCTTCCAGCTTTAGCTGGTTTTTGGGTTTTGAGTCTGTGGTAAAATCCTACCTCTTCAACTTTTTGGGGCAGAGAAGTTGCTATTTGGCCAGCCTCTGGTTCTTTGGCCCTGGCCGATAGTGTTGTTCATGACCCTCAGGCTATCTTGCTCTTAATATACAAGGAAGAACTGGTAAGAACAATTATGTCACCTTGCCTGAAGTAGTACAATCAGCAACAACAATACCATCAAACACAGCCTAGAAAATGACAAACTGATAACTGTTGATCTGCCACCTTTAACCACATGGACTAGATTTGTGGTTATATAACAGTATCCAAAATAAACAAGAAACTTGTATACAGTAAGTGTGCCCTCATTATTTTAAACTCAGGGGAAAAATTCAAGAGAGATTAGGGGGAAAAATAGAGAAATAAAAGAAGAGAGAGAGATGAGGAGCAAAGTTGGAATACAGTGAAAGATTATGCAAACTTTGGGGCATTAGTGAACAAAACAGGAGAGAAGGAAGAGATAAAAACAAGGACAGAACAAAAGAACAACAACAAAAAACAAGAATTTCACTTTCATATAAAAAACAAGAAAAAACACGAGAAAAAGAGAGGAGAGGAAAAAATACAAAAAAAAAGGAAGCAAACAAAAAAAAAAAAAAGAAAATGTCTGCTTCCAGGTGTGTCTGCTGTCACTGGTAGACAGAGTAGGCAGGCCCAGGTCCTTGTTGATTAATCCCAGCAGTAGATTTATGGCAGGGTAGTGGATGTTCCCAGCTGGCTTCAGTAGCAAGGCTTCACCAATTCTACTGAGGTTCAGCCTGGTCTCTGGCTGTGGGGTTGGAACACGATTTGTACAGCTAGAGACACAATGTTTGTCTCCCGCTGGCTTGGACTCAGTTTCCTGAGTTTGAACTTGGCTCTTTGCCCTCCTATCCACTTGAATTTGAACTCTGCTCTGCCTTGCCCCACCTTGCCCTGGCCCCATAAGGCACTGGCAGCTTTTCTGTGTCCTGAGCTTGGCCCCTTTCCAAAAGGGTGACCAGCAAATCACCCTCTCCTGGGAGATGTTTGAAACCAGATAACTCAGATAACTTACCACTGCAGTCTGCTCTGTCCACTGGTCCACTCCACTTGTGTGTTTCTCTGTGGAGGCCTTTGTGGTCACCAGTCTTCACTGTGCTTCTGCAGGCTCAGGCCACATCACCCTCACCGAGAGCTGGGGCCACGAGCCAGGGCTGTGAGCTGGAACCATGAGCTGGGGCTTTGGGAGAAAGTGTTGTCCATCACCTCCTTCTTCTGCACTAAGGTCACTCCTTTTGCTCTCCCTGTGGGCTTCAACTCCCACTTCAGCCTCCTGCTTGGTCCTAGGAACACACTTCCTTCCTTCTTCTCTTCCATAAATTGCTGTATTCCAGTGTCTGGACAGCAAATCTCAGAGCAGTGTTCTCTGTGCTTCTTGCTGCTCTGCCATCTTCCCAGAAGTCCGAGTAAGGTTTCTTAATTCCTTTATTTTTTACTCGGGCTCCAAGAAACTCTTAGATTACATTCATATTCTAGCAAGGTAGTCTAATCACTTGAAGTGCTCGGGGTGTGTCTGATTTCTTTAAATGCTTTTGATCTGTTCAAAAGTTTTAAATCTTTTATGATTATAAGTGTAACTAGTTTTTCATCAGTGTAACAAATATCTGAGGTCAGTAATCTTATAAACAGGGAAGGTTGAATTTAGCTCACGATTTCCAGGGCTTTGGCCCACAGTTAGTTCGCTTCATGGCTTTTGGCTGTGGCAAGTCAGTACATTATTGTGGGAGTATGTGGCGGAGTGAACTTTTCACTTCATAGCCAGGGCAAAGACAGAGAGGAAGAGTCCACAGTCATATGATCTCTTTCAAGGGTATGTCCGAAATGACTTCAGATCTCTCAGTGGGCTCTACCTCTTAAAGTTTCTATTGCCTGCAATAGTAGATTGAGCTGGAGCCAGGATTTCAACACATGAGCCTATAGGGGAAATTCTAGATTGAAACAACAGAAATATGCTTCCTCACATCCTTCATGATTCCTTAATAAATTAGGATGTTGAGGAATCTGAAAAACCCACTGGATAAGCAGTAAGAAAGGAAGAAGCTGAGTATTATTAAAAGACATACAATCATGTTTGTTATCATTTAGGTGTTTGTGTTTCCTGACTCTGTCCCATAAAATTTACTAATTTATAGAATGTTGATAAAATTATTCTACTCACCTATTTTCCTTCTTCTAAGGAAGATCACATGCAACTAAAGATGTTGGCTATTTTTTCATTAAAATCAAGAGAAAGGTGTGCAACTTGTCTAAGCTTGACATCAAAATATTTTCATTTCTAATTTGATGGATTATTTTCCTTGCATCCTGACCTCAGGAACAAGAGGCTTTTCCCTGGGAGGTTCAGAGAAATCTGTTGCTCTGAGATTCCTTAAGGTTGTAAATTTTAGGTAAATATTAATGTTTTAGCTCATATTGAAACCCTTCTTTATGCCCAAACCCTCTTCAAACACTTTTCATTCATTAATTCATCGAACCTTCACAACAGCCCTCTGAAGCTGGTGCATTAGTGTGTCATTTCGTAGATAAGAAAACCAAAGCACAGAGAAACCAAGTAACTTGTCTGGCTCGCAGTGCTTAAGTGGGTTTTGCACCGAGGCAATCTGACTTTGAAGTTCATGCTCTTAATCACAGCAGTGATATTATCTCTTCTAGAACTGCTGCAAGTCTTACAAATAGTTACTCTCAAATAGATGTAAATATTTGCAGAAAACAAGACTGGAAAATTCATAATAGGATACTAACTTAGATTAAATTGATTTTATTAATTGGGAGGTATATCACAAAGAAAAAACAACCAGTAAATGGCACATTTTCTACGTGATGAAATGAGAGAGGGGAGGTTCAGAGACGTTCAGGGGCCCACTTCAGGTCGCACAGGTATTTAGTAGGAGACTCAGGGTGAGACCCCTAGCATCTAGCACTTGGCCTTAGCTCACTGGAGACACCTGTAAATTAAGAGCCACAATGTAAGAGACAAGTAGTTAACTGTCTTGACTCTTAATTCTGAGCTCTTTCTGTTATTGTCAGACTTTTCTGCTTTGCCTACAAGAATCACCTGTCTAAGCCAATTGAATGTTTCTTCTGAAGAAACAGGGAATTTATGTAGGTATACAGGTATGTATGATGATTATATATGTCCTTTATAAAGAAGTACATATCTGGCATTAAAAGAGTTAAACAAAATGAAAGAAAAGCATGAGATTAAAAAAAAAAAAGAAAGAAAAAGAGTAAGAAAATCTCACCATCCACAGAGAGCCTTCTCATTCGCTATAATGATATCAGTAGCAACAAGTCCAAGGCCCGACCTCATTACAAGGGTTTAATTGCATTGTTACGCAGCCTCACGTCTCCTCTCTGGCCTCTTTCTCTTTATGACAGCTTTAGAAAGGAATTTCAGCTCGAGGTCAAAGGAAATTAATTACTGCTTTCTTAATCTGTGCTCATCTACATTTAGAAAACTTTGGGCTTCCTACCAGCGTATTCTTGTCTCCTCTTTGTATAGACCCAAACTTATAAAAGTAACACCTCAGACCTTTGTTTAAAAGAAAAGTGCACAAAAGCACTTGAACAGCACATATTTAATAAGTGTGGATCATATCCCAAGAAAGCACCAGATATAGGGAAAAAAAAAATTCTGCCATTTGGCAATGCTTTAAAAATTGAGAATTATCTTACATAGAAAATTGCATTCCATAATCAGACTGAAGGCTATTAAACTGGAGTGTTAATAATGTTAATCTAGTAGTGCCCGTAAAAAGAATGATGCAAGATAAAAGGGCCGTGAGTGGGTATATTGATTAGCAATAGAATGATACAGCTATGGACTCAAATATGGCTTTCATCAGAGCATTGCCATCTGCAGTGGGTTCAAGCTTTAAATTGATCTGATCATTTTCATTATTGCATTAAGATTCTAAATGTCCTTTTGTTTTCTTTCTCATTTCTCCGTTGGTCAGCGAGACACTAAGTCAATGGATAGTAAGATCGGACACACGAATTCTATAGGTTAACAATAAATATCAATTTAAAATAAACAATATATGACTCGGCAGAGCCCCATTGGCTGTGTCTCTTGCTAGTCAAGGCACTTTTTAAAACCTTGTATTGAGCATCAAGAGATCTGTCTTTTATTGTTGTTGGCTTTGAGACCAGTGGGCCACAAGGTTGGGTGGAATGCTTGTCTACTTGGAGAGCTCTGCTTCCTTTTTTCCGCATGAGGCAGTGGGCCTGGATGCTGTCTGCTACACCTCCTACTAGTGCCTTTATGATTCTCTATGCCCATAAATTCCACCAAACAATAGCAGCTAACACAGATACTGGGATGTAGAGTTTAGGAACTGAAAATGGTCCTTGGGCTCCATCCACATGGGTTCTCATCTCCAGTCCATCTCTTACAGGTTGGATGACTTTAGGCAAGTTTCAAAATCCTTGTGGCTTACTTTCCTCATTTCTCCCCATAAAGCACACAGTAGAGTTGTTGCACAAATACAATGATCACAAATTTCCTTCATTGACTCAAGGCTTACTAGTTAGGAATTTTGATCTCCAGCTACATTCATCACTTCAGTGAAAAATAAAATGTACTGAGAAGACAAGGAATAAATTTTGGCAGCAGCTGTGGAGGGTTTATGCCAGTTCTGGGATGGAAGTTCATCAGGTCTTCTTTGATAGATGAAACTGAGTATGGTTGTTGCAAAAAGCTGCAGCTAGAGAGAGGTTGCAGGGAAAGGATGCAGCTTGTGTATATGTCTGGAAGCACAGAGCACAATGGTGTGTGTCCAAATATGATGGGCACAAAATTCAGCAAGACTCCAAGAAGACCTTCCTGTTGAGGCAAAACAGGAACGAGAATCTGAGGCCCTTTGTAGTGCTTTGCACTTTAGTCTAAAGCTCCAGGAAGGGTCACGGGAGTAGACTCTGATGGAAGTGGATTTTGTTGGAAGTAAACTTTGATGGTCATGAAACACAGCCTTAGGAAACCTGTTTTGTCCCTTGATCACATCTACAAGTTTACCCTGTTCTTCCAATAATTCTTTGCCTTGAATTTCTAAAAATATTCTGTAGCTGATTAGCAAACAGCCCTAACTCGTCTGATTGTAACTCACGATTTACTAAATTCGGATGTAAAAGTCATTGTCTGTTGCTATGGGTCTTAGCTTTGTGAGGAGATTTTAGTAAGGGTGGAGGTTGTGCTACTGGTCCTTTATATTGGTAAGAGTTGAATATGGTTGACCACTTTGTCTCAGAATGGTGGTTAAGGGCCAAACTTGAGCTGAGAAAATAAGAAATGTCCCAAATCCTAAACCCTCAGCCCTACAACCACCTGCTTCAGATATACTGAGAGGAATTACTTTACTTCTTGGTTGGGCAGTGGATTAGCCAAGAGATTTACTGATTTTTTTTTTCCTCTTGGCTTCCGGAATACAGAACAAGGAAGAGACAGCAGTATAGAGTGGAATGGCTTGCAAATGTGTTTTGATATGACAAGAAAGGATGAATTTGATTATATTAGTGTGATAAACAAAAAGCAGCTGGCTTTTCTATACTGCTGACAGTCTGCTCCATAGAGCTGACTGCAGTGAGTGATAGAATTTGCACCAGGTTTGGCAGAGACTGGAAAGGATGTGGAAGAGACCAATTAGAAGTTATACTTTCTATTTCTGGAAACTTCCAAAAGCCAACCATCATGGTGCTTCTCACTTGAACTCCTTTGTCTGTACAGAAGCAAATATTTGGATTTCTGCTGTCCAATGACTCTAGTGGTAAGAGGCACCTATACTCAGCAAGGGGAAGATTGACTTCTGTATTTTCCTCTTTCCCTTCTTCTGGCTCCCAAACTGAAATATCATAAGGAAGAAGCGGTGTTACAACTGAACATCTTGCCATTGTTTTTCCTTCTGAAATTCTGAAGATGAGCTTCAGTAATGAGTGCAAATAGAAGAAAAAAAATAGCCTCTTTAAATCAAATTTGAGATTGAGTAGCTGTAAGTCTTAAATACCTGAGAGGACATTTTAATACATTCAACATTGTATTGAATAGATTTCCTACTGCTGGGACAGAAATACCTGAGACCCAGTTTAAAGAAGGAGAGATTTATCTTAGTTCCTGGTTTCAGAGACTTCGGTCCATCATTGCTGAGTCCAAGGCAGAAATGTCGTGATGGAAGGGCATGGTAGAAAACATTGCTCAACTCGTGGCATCCAGAAAGCAGAAAGCAGAGGAAGAGTGTGAGAGGAAGGGACTGGGGACTAGATTAGTCTCTAGGGTCACACCTTGTAACAACTTCCTCTAACTGGATTTCCCTCCTAATAGCCCTTTCAGCTATAAACTCAACAGTGGGTGAGCCCATTGATTAGGTGGGTGCCCTCAAAATCCAATCACCCTTCTAGAAGTCTGTTTATCTAGTGAAGTTGACAACCAAGATTAATCACCACCAGAATACTAGTGAATGTAGAATTCAGTCTATGTATATTGTTTTCTGTGAAGTAGTTTGAGGAATGCTAAACTAAGCAATTTGTGGGTTATCTTTTTGACAGTGTAGCTGTGATAGAAAAGAGTTACAAGACCTACTTACACAATCAAAGGGAAAACAATGAGGGAGACACAAAGCCATGAAAGAAGCCAATTGGGTTTAGAACTGTGGAGGAAAAGAAGAGATTATATAGGATTGTAGGGATCAAGTGAAATTTGGGCTGGGTGTAGAAAGATGGGCCAAAGTCCAACACTTGGAGCCTGGTATTAGTGGTACCCAGGGAAAGAATGAGTCAAGGTCCAGATGGACGTGCTCATGTTACAGCAGGGTGACATCTGGGCACAAACTCACATGAGTGGAGGGAGCTCAAGCAATACTGAACAATGGTGCAGATGCTACTCCAGGAACCATGGAGTCTAATCTTGGCAATGAGAAATCTTTGGTGTTTCTAACTTCGGCATTGACAATGATCCAAACTAGTCTCCTTCAACCTTCTCATGCAACAGCGTAGACACATGATGATAATTTGTGTTTGGCACACTGGAGTGAAGGGTGAGGCAGCTTTTGTTATAGGCAGATGCTCTGGGAGATTTTAGTCCCTGGCCTTCAAGTCCAATGGTGCAGGGATGAATATCAGAACACACCCACAGCAAATTTATAACCTAATGGTGCCTACTGTCTGCAAGGCACTCTTAATTATTAGACCCCAAAGTGCACAAATCACAAAATTCCTTGCTTTTCCATCCTAGTATGGGAAGCAGACACTGAGCAAAATAGTAAATTTACATGATAATGCCAATTGTGATAAATATTAGGAAGAAAAACAAGTCGGAATAAAAGAAACAGTGTGGTAGTAGGTAGCGTTTTTCTCTAGAAATGCGACACTCTGATGGTAGTCTGAGAACAGTAGCAACATAAGCCAACGATCTCGAGGGCAAGAATTCTAGTCATACGGCTTTGCACTATTTGGAGAGCCAGAAGAGCCCAGAAGCTGTACAAGGGACAGAAAAGTAGAGGCTGGTAGGAGACAGAACTGCAGCTGGAACTGAGGTCAGAACATGTAGAATGTGTTAGTTCATGGTTGAGTATTTATTCTAAATATAATGGAACGGCAGTAGAGGCTTTCGAGAAGTAAAATGACATGGCTGAGTTAAGTTTTGGAAAGACCGTTTGCACCTCTGTTAGAAGAATAGACTGTTATAGGTTGGAGGAGAAACAGGAACAGCTTAGGAATCTTCGGCCGTGGTCTGAGTTGGCATTAGGTTGCAAGCAGTGGAGGTGAGGAGAAGGAGGTGTGTTTAGGAAAGAACACTGAAAACCAGGCTGAAAGCAATAAGTGGAAGTGGAATTAGAATATGAGAAAAGAGAGAAGTTTGAATGCTTTTTACATCTCTTTCCTGAAAATGAAATGATTGCTTACTGAGATGTGGACATTGGAGGGCAGAATGGGTTAGGGATAAGGGTCCGAGATGCTTTTCAGATAGCCAAATGGAAATATCAGACCAGCAGTTAGATATACAAGTATGGGAGAAAGGGGAGGAAAAAAATAGTTTGTGAATTTTGGAATATATCTTTATATAATATACAAATCTGAGAACAAAACGACAGAACTAGCAGAAAATAAAGATAACAAAGAAAAGAATGGGAACTAATATTTGTTTTGTTCCTGCTGATTGTTAAGCTTTATGCTAATATAGATGCTTTTACTTACATCATCTCATGAGGTAGATATCGCTAGTCCACACTTAGTGTGAAAGGAATGGGGTCTTAAACATATTAAATAGCTCAAAGTCATGCAAAAACTAAATGGAATAAATGGGACTTTGTCCCAGTCCTTTGTGAGGCCCAAGTCATCGAAGAGGTTAGGCCACAGGTGAAACAGCTTTGGGCCAGCAGAGATGGGTACAGACATTAGGACAAGGCACATTAGGGAAGCATTGAAATCTGAAAGCGCTGCTCCATTTGATTATTGAAAGTGAGGCCGTCTAATATGGCAGCACCTAGACATGGGTGGCTATTTAAATTTAATTAATTGATACTAAACACAATTTAAAATGTTGACCCTTTGTTGCACTACTTAAGGGCAACACAGAGCTACTGACTATTATTTCAGACAGACTGGACACAGAATATTTCCATCACCACAGAGAGTTCTATTGGACAGCACCATTTAAAAGCCTCGGTGTTCTGCTTATCTACCACACTCGTCCTAGTCTGTGAATATAACAACTCTCAGAACTTGTTTCTTTGTGGCAATGGATCTAAATTTCCCTTCCCTCTCTCCAGACACACATACCTGCTTCAGTGTGATTCAGGCTCATTTAATGTCATTTGGAACAACCAGTACAGGAAAGAAATAGCTGAGGTTGTAACCAACAACCAATGATGACAGGAGGAAGGGGAAGAGGGACTCACAAGTAGAATGTTGCAGCTAAATGTGCTCTTGAAGCCAGACATATGGCAAGAGGTGGAGGACAGTAGGTAGCAACAGTGAGGGAAACATCACATTGGCACACGCTGTAGAATCGATCAGATTTTTAGCTGAATGTCTTGAAGGAGTTGGAGAAAATGTGGAATTGGCACAGGAGTGGACAAAAAGTCATTTGAATCTTTCAGATTCAGGAGTGGTTCATAAAGGTCAACGGATTTGGAAGTTGATTTGCCTGGAATAGGAACTCAAGCCCTGTAGGCACCTACAGTTCATGTTGTCCCTGGTCTTTCTACCGATGTTACGGCAGTGTTAACAAACATCTGGACTCTAGGCCTCAGGAAACTTGCTTTTCCTCCTAGCCTAAGCAAGGCATTTGCGCGATGATGTCAAGGACATGCATTGACTGAAAGTCCCAGGCCCACTCAAATTTTCAAAGATTTAGAGTGAATTCTAAGGTACCCTGAAGCCACCTGTCTAAATTCAATATCCTGAGATTCTTATCAATGGAGGAACCAAAGTGTGAGTCAAGGTTAATTGATTTAGACGTCGAGTGTCCTAACAGTGAGTAGAGAATTCTTAAACAAATTTATTTTGTAAAAAAAATAGTTTCTACAATGAATGAAGTGTATTCTGACTAGAAGGTTAGTTTAAATATACAGTTTAAATTTTGCAGATGACAATTTCTTTGGACTAACTCTTTATCATGTCGCTGGGCTTATCATGTTACTTACGATTATGGAATTATTTTATCTCAGTTTTTGTTTTTATTGTCACTTAAGCACAGATGAGGAATCCAAAGCCCAGAATAGTTACTGTCATCCCCCATAAGTGACAGGGCTGGAATTTGACGAAGGCCGTTTTCTGTCTCTGTGATACAACAGTTTTTCTTGTAGGAACTTGCCATCAAGATAAAAGATAAACTGACTTGAAGGTCATTCAGAAAAGTTCAAATTTATGAACAGAAAAAATAATGTTCAAGTATGAAATTATTAGCTTTATAAGAAAGGTAAAATCATAAAACAAACTAGCATTTCCTATACCTGTCAGAAAGTAAAACTCACTTATCAAAAATATATTAAATATGTTTGAATAGAAAGTACACGTCTTTTAGCAGAGTGTCCTCAGCTGGATATTCTTTCCACCATTTTTCGTGTATGTGTGTGTTCTAAAGTCAAATCAAGAAACTTACCTTGGTTATAATAAAAAGTTGCATATTGATAACACAAAAATTGGAAATAAGAAAGGAGATGGAAATATGAGTAGTTCAAATTTAGAAAAATAGTCCCATTAACCATTCATCCATTTTCCCCAGTGTCACTCTTCTGTTCTTGCTCCTTCCAGACCGAGTCTGCTGCCCATCTAATCAATAGTTTCCCAGTTATCTATGCTGCCTTCTCTGGAAGCCCTCACCATACAGTATGACCATTTTCCTCTGTGTGGAGCCGCCACTCATCTGTGGACTCCTGGACAGCACCCTTATATCTCAACCATTTTGCATCATGTTGGACACATAGTAGGACCACAGCAATGACTTTACAGGCAAATGTATAGCTCAACATCACTCATTTCCTCATCTCTAGAGAATGACTCTCTCCAAAGGTGTTTGGACCATACAGGCAAAAATATATCATCAGACCCACTCAGGAATTGTGAATATTCCCTACCCATTGAAGCCAATATCTAATATTTAGGGTCCTTATTTTGAGATTCTATCTTTGCTTTTGGTTCATGTTTTGCAAGAAGTAAGTCACTTGGCAAGATTTAGTTAACGAACATTCAGCAGGGATGACAGAATTACATTATAATGACATGTCACCAAATGTGTTTGCATGAAACCTTTCTGTCTTCTCTCTTTATCTAGGAAGACAGTTTATTTTTCATGTTATCTGAAAGGTCCTGCATGACTAAATGGAAAACCATTCATCAGACAGAGGTCTGACCACTTTAGACACTTCGCTCAAGCACTGTCATTCCACCTACCTGTAGTGTAATTTTTTTTTTAATTTTATTTACCAAGAACATGTATTGGTACATTGTATACATAGTGATCACATTCATCATAGTTAATTTGTACCCATGCATGATACATCTTGGTTTTGCCCCCTGTTCCCCAGGCCTCCCTCCCTCCCCTAGTCACTGCAGGTTTATTTACATTTTAACATTTTTCTTTTGCTCTTTTCTTTTCTTTTCCACTTCTTTCTTTTCCCCCTTCTCCCTCTCTAGTTCTCCTCTCTTTTGAATATTATATTATTTTTGCACAATATCTATTATACCTCTTTGTGTTTATTGACACTTGAAACCATATTGATATGGTTTCTCATATCAGAGAAACAAGGGCTGGGGATTTAGCTCAGTGGTTAGAGTGCTTGCCTCATATCAGAGAAACAATTTGATGGGTACTCATGAGTGTCTGATTTAGTTCACTTAAGAGTATGTTATCAAGATGCATCCATTTACCTACAGATGTCTCTAGAGTACCCTTTTTTACGGCCAAGTATTACTCTATAGTGTAGAAAAACCACATCTTCTTTAGCCATTCATTAGTTGTTGGGCATTTGGGTTGTTTCCGAGTCTTAGCTATTACAAATCGTGCTGCTATAAACATGGTTGTACATATATTGCTGTGGTACGATGTTCTTAATTCTTCTGGGAAGATACCCAGCAGAGGAATAGCCGGGTCAAATGGAACCTCTAGTTGTAGTTTTCTGAGGAATCTCCACACTGATTTCCACAGTGCTTGGATTGGCCTACACTCCCACCAACAGTGGAGGAGGATTCCATCTTCCCACAGCCCCGCCAGCATTTGTAATTTATGCTTTAGATATAAGGGCGTTGTCACATAAAAGTAGCCGTTAACTTATAAAAGATTTTTTTTTCCTTTTGCTCACATGACAAGATTAAAACCTTTTAATAAGTGTGGTTTATATATAATTTGTTTTTGATTGAAAATGAAACTGGAGCAGGCTTGGCCGTGTTTTTCAAACATGACCAAATTTGAATATAATTAAAAAGAATGCAGCTTTGTTTAAACATGCTTTTGACTTGTGGAAACCGAGTAACATGAGATTGTAACTTCTTAATGGGAAGCTGCTGGGTTTTCCAGGATGTACCTCTGATGCTGTTTCTCTACTACATGAAAATTATAATTCCTTCAGTAATCACAATTGATCTTGGCGCTCACTATTCTTTAGTTCAGATAGGACACTTTCTAACTGTTTTCTGTTTGAGGTAGGTTGCAGCCACACTTTCCATTTTAAAGGGGTCTTAGATCCATTTAGTCAGTTTCTACCACCTTCTCACCAAATTTTTAATTTTTAGCCATTTCTAGTTGCTATTTAAGTTTTCCCGGTTACCCATCGTCTCCCTTTCCTTGCATCCTTGAGATATTCTGGAGATAGGTGTAAAAAAAATCATGGACAGTGACTTCAGAAGATCCAGGGACACAGTCACAGTCTCTAGCACATTCCCAAGGTCCTCTCCATACGTCCCAAGCTCTGCTGGTTTCAGATGATAGACCAAGCTAAGCAGAAACCCTACTCTCAACATCTCTGTCTGGAATTCTCCAGGCTAAGGTCTTCGTTTGCTTTAGGTCCTTAATCATTCTCTTTTCAATGAAGCTTTTTCTTACCAAGGCTTACTCCAAGTCTGTACCCTTAAGTACTCCCAAAATTCAGAATTACTCTAACACACACACACACACACACACACACACACACGCACACACGTATGACAAATTATGTGGATACATTACAGTGTGACACAAATATAATCATGTTGAGTGGAAGGAATCACATACAGAAGAACACATAATGTAAAATTCCATTTATGTAAGACATAAAACTAAGAAAAACAAATTTATGCTGTTAGAAGACAAGAAAATGTTTCCTTTGAAGAGATAGTTACAAAAAATGGCAAAGATGGATTTTGAGGTACTAATCATTCTGCACCCTTCCTTCCTTCCTTCCTTCCTTCCTTCCTTTCTTTCTTTCTTTCTTTCTTTCTTTCTTTCTTTCTTTCTTTCTTTCTTTCTCTTTCTTTCTTTCTTTCTTTCTTTCTTTCTTTCTTTCTTTCTTTCTTTCTTTCTTTCTTTTCTTTCTTTCTTTTTCTTTCTTTTTCTTTCTTTCTTATTTTTCTTTCTTTCTTTCTTTCTTTCTTTCTTTCTTTCTTTCTTTCTTTCTTTCTTTCTTTCTTTCTTTCTTTCTTTCTTTCTTTCTTTCTTTCTTTCTCCTCTAATCCCTCCCTCTCTCTCTTTCTTTCATTTTCCTTCCTCCCCTTCCTCCCTCCCTCCTTTCCTTCCTTCTCTCCTTCCCTCCTTTGTTTTTTTTCTCTCCTTCCCTCCCTCCCTCCACTTTTCCCTCTCTGTCTCTTACCCTCTTTCCTACTCTTTCTCCCTTCCTTGCTTCCTTCTTTCTGTCTTTCTGTCTTTCTCTCTTCCTTGTTTCCTTCTTTTTGTCTTTCTGAACCCAGGGCCTCACACATGCTACATGCTGAGCTATACACCCTGCCTTTACTTTAATTTTTAAATTTTGAGATAGGATCTTGCTAAATTGCCCAGGTTGGCCTCCAGTTTGCAGTCCTGCCTCAACTTGGATTAAAGGTGTGCAACACCACACCTGGTTTATTTATTTAAACTGAGTGATGGTTACATGGGTGTTTTGAATTTGTGAGGATTCATTTATAAACATTTCCAAATGTATACCATATTTCAGTAGAACTTAAAATTCAAAAATAAATGACCATATTAACATTGTGAGTACTTTCGAAAAGTAGAAATACAAAGATAGCCAACAATCATGTAAACATAGTCTATCACAGTAATTAGGAGAACACAAATTAAAAATAACAAAATTATGCTTTAATGCCATCAGAAAACAAAATGATTAAAAGGCAGGTGATATCCATACTAAGGATTAGGGAAACATATACTCTTGTTTAGAATCTATGTGGAGTTGAATTGGTACTGTCCTTTCAGAGAGCAATGTGAATAATATCTCTCCAGTCCTTGATTCTACCTAAAGGAATACTCATGAAAATATACAAATATATATATAGCAAGGATCTGCTTAAGAATGTTTGTGAGAAATGGCAGCTGGTCCATTGGGAAGGGCAGCAGGTAAGGTGGCCCTCAGTGAGCCTGCTGATGATCACATCCCTGTGGAAGCCCCGCCCCTTGGGAGTGAGGGGGACCTACAGACTTGCTGTTAACAAACAGAATGTGACAAAAGTAACAGAATGGCACTTCGAGGACTGTGTTTCCAGAAGACTGGCTTTTGTTTGTTTGTTTGCTGGTTGTCTGTTGCTCCTTCTTGGCTTGCTCTAAGGGAAGCCGGCTGCCATGTTGTGAGCTGCGCTCTGGGAAGACCCATGTGGCAAGAATGTGATGACTCTGGCCAGCATCCAGTGAGGACCTGAGATCTGCCAACTGCCACACAAGCATGAGCAATGAGGTGGATCCTTTCTCATTCTTGTGAGGACTGCAGTTCGGGGCAACCTCTTTCCTGTTGGCCCGTGACCCTTGGTGAACAAGGCCGGCACAGCTGCACCTGGATTTCTGACCCACGGAAACTGAGATAATAAATGTTATTTGAAGAGGCTAAAGTTTGGAACGTACTCAGCCACAGATAATCGATACACTAATTAATAGAATGTTTGCTTAAATAAACTATGGTAATCCTATAATCTCTATATATTGTGGACTATTTGTCTTCATTTTAAAAGAATGCATTAGCCAAGAGTGGTGGTGCACTTCTGTAATCACAGTACTTGGGAGGCTGAGGCAGGAGGATCACTGAGAGTTTGAGGCCAGCCTGGGCTACATAGTGAGGATAAATAGTGAGACCAGCCTGGATAAATAATGAGACTCTGTCTCACCACCTCCCCTCAAACAGTAGCATTGCAAAACCATAGGTACAACAAGAATCCATATAATTATAAAAACAACCCTTTATGTTCTTTTAAGAACTGTTTTATCTTAAAAAAAATCTGTAGACAAAGTTTTGAAAGAAAAATAAATGAAGTTGATTTGGAAAGATGATTTCTTACATAATACTCTATTGCATGTAATTACTGAAAGTTTTAAAAACGATAATAGATTCATGTTATTATATAGACAGTATTTAAATGTATATTTGGAAATATACTTATCAAAAATTCCTCAAACTAAACCAACACCCTGCCATCCAATTATAATCCTTCTTGCTTTCATAGTCACATCTCTCTTCTCATGAACATATGAATGTAAGTATAGATTAAAAGTTTTTAACAATTTTAAGATTTTACTACCTATTTTACTTTATAATCTTTAAAATGTAATATGTAGTAAATGTTTTCCATGTTATTACGTATTTTCCAAGAATATCCATGTTTAATATCTGCTGATTAGTTGGACAGAGGATTGTACCTTAAATTATGAATTAACCAACCATTGAGGTATATGTGGGTGAGTTTCAGTTTTTTTCTATTGTGAATAATGCTGTGATTATTATCTTTCTAACTTAACCTTTTTGCAGTCCAAGTTTATTGCCTACATATTAATTTATATGAGGGAAACTGGTATCAAAATGTATGGGATGAAAATTTTAGGATTTTTATACACTTTGGGAAAAGATCATCTTGACCATAGTTATAGGATAGAAAAAGAAGGGGGAATGAAATCAGTTGTATATCCTGTTGTCTAATGTATACATTAATCCCTTTCTTTCTTACTGTGTTTGCTCCACAAAATAATAGTGATGACCGAGATGGAGGCAGAGTTGATGGTACGTGTGGTGATGACAATGTTGGTGGAGATGATATCTATTCAATAGACTAGTATAATAAATATCTAAAAGAAGAGAATTAGTAAGAGATACTTCAGTAATTTTTTTCTCCATAAAGTCAATATTAACAATATTTTGGAAGAGGTATGTGAAGGAATGATTTTACTTCATTTACCTAAAATTATTTTAAAAGAAATTTAAGGCTAAAATATAATGTTTTGATATACATTCTATAGTGAAATAATTACTACAAATAAGGAATTTAACAGATTTATCACCTTCTGTGTTTATTTTTTATATATGTACATAAGAAAATCACCTAAATCTATTCTCAGCAAATTTTCAATATACAATATTGTATAGTCTATACAGACTATAGTTGTAGTTCCCAAATGACTTTAAAATACAAAGAAATCTTGGTGACATTTGTTTTCAGAGTTTTAGCTTAAAGAGGGACATATCTTTGTAGGCCTTCCTGTGTTCTTGTAGTGTTCATGGCAAAGTCCTCCACTATTGTAACAGATGTGTACTAATGTCTTTTTGTAGCTTCTTATGACAGCTGAGTAAACTTTTTAAGGCCAATGGAGTCTTTAGTTCACTAAAATAAGACTTCACAAAAAGAGTAGTGTTGCTATCTAGGATGACTTGGGGAAATGAAAAATGAGAGACTTCTGATTCCTAACCCCTGAAATTGAATCATTTTTGATACACATATTACAAATACAGATATAATGAAAACAACAGCATGTTATTATTATTTTTTTTTTCTAATTTACTTGTAAAAAGAAGTCTGTGCCCATTAAGGATAAGGACTCTACACTGAAAATGGTTGAATCATTGCCCTTGCTTGGATAAATCTTAACATCAAAAACAGTTAAACATAGAGGCCCAGAAGAACTAAAGTTTTTTGAGCAAGCTTGATAGACATTAATTTATGTTAGAACCAATACTTTAGTAGAAGGTATTGTATTTATTTTCATCAGAAAAGATTCCTTTCTGGATTCCCCCCATTTTTTATTAGCACATAATAGTTATACAGATTAATGGGTCTTGTTTGGGAGCTTTACACATGCACATAACATACTTTGATCATTCCTCCCACTACTTCCCCTACCCCATGCTCCCTCCTATTTTCCCATTTTTGGAGGAGTTTCACTGCGTGAATGTGTCTGGGGTATTGGTACACTCCAAAGCGTTATGATTTTTATTAAAGTCCTTAGACAATCCAGTAAATATTAAACAGATAAGAATGAAGAACCTACTTATGTTTCTAAATAAATGATTTACAGGCTAAAGCAGCATTTGAAAATGACTAATTAAAACAATTTCCCATATTTTACAGATAAAAGCAATAAGGCCCATAGAAATTTGGTGTTTAACCCAAGATCATAAGACCAGCTATTGCCACTGTCAGGACCAGAATTACAGGGTTTATCTCACTCTGCGTGTGGGGGTCTCATCCTTTAATATAATTAGCTTCTGCACCTCCCCACACATTGTTCGTCCTCAGTAACATTACGTGACCTTCTGGTAACAAGATATGGGGATTTTCCAGTGTCTGCCTAAAACTCAAACCAGATTCATTTTAATCTTGGAAAGGTTGTCATCCTCAAATACTTCCATGATCCCAAATCAGAGGAAATGTCAGCATTTGTTTCCAACATAGGCGGGAACCAGGTATGAGATCATTAACTGTGCCAATTCAAGTAAGAAATAAATTGAATCGGCATGGTTCTGGGTGTGGCTGAGGGGATTCATGGATGATTTGCTGGGATTTACTGGTTGCGAGTGACAGCAGCCAGTGGGATTGCCACCTAAATGGTATAAAACGGAAATGAAGATGGGAGGCTCTTCTGTTTCTTCCGAGGAGCTTAGATATTGTCTTCCAGTTTCCAGCACAGACTCTTTGGTCTCCAGCCTAGAGTCTTTGCCTTCTGATATGGATTTGCATGAACACAGACTAGTGCGCTCTAGGTCTTCGACTGGACCCTTCCTCTCTCCAGAGCTCAGACAGCTCTTTTGTACTTTTCCACACCTGATTCCGCCAGCGATCATTGTAATCAAATCTTGTAAATTCTTATATAACTTGGATATCTTGCATTAAATCTGTTTCTCTAGTAAGCAATGACTGATACAGATTTTGGTCCAGGAGTTACTGTTCTCGTTGATGAGACAAATTACCCAACACCCACAAGTTAAAGGAGTAAAAGTTTATTCTAGATCGCAGCAATTGGTTCCAAGGCAGAGTGGCACAGCAGAGGGGCATCATTGACGGGAAACAGTTCATGGTGTGGTGGGCAGAAGGCAGCAAGCAACAGCAGCAGCAGCAGCAGCAGCCTTTCCTTTCTCCCTTTAAAGATACTACTTAATGGGTATAAGAAGCCAATTAGACATACTTTCAGATATAGAAAAGGAATTTGAGTGACAACACGGGGTTTTAAAATAATGATAATAATAGATCAACTAGTAAACCAAAACCGTAAGCTGGCAGAACTAAAGGCTGCCTTAGGCATAGTTTAGCAAACCAAAGACATAGACTGTCTAGAAATAGCACTTACACTGTGTGTGGTTGTGCATGGCTGTAATCCCAGCACTTGGGAGGCTGAGGCAGGAGGATAGCTGAGAGTTCAAGTCCAGCCTTGGTTACATAGTGAGTTCAAGGCCAGCCTGAACGACATAGTGAGACCCTAAAAAAAAAAAAATGGTCTTAGTTCTTTTCACTGTAGTCTATTTTCTACACTCCATGTTCAAGGTTTAGGATATCTTATTTTTTAAGCCATTGCGAGGTAGTTCCTCTTTACAATATAGCCAGGTCTATGGACTGCAGGTAAGTCAGTACTTAGAGGACAATATACTGCCCTGTATTTTACATCATAAATGAAAGATGCTGAAAAGATCTTAGCTAAGCATTTATCTTAACAAGCTAGGAAAAAAAATACAAAACACTGAGGATTTAGATGGGTGGAACACAAAATTAATGAAATTTTCTTGGCCAGATTTAATTAATTTGCTAAACTGGTTTGATAACCAGAAAAATAGAATAAAAAGGTAGTAAACATTGGGTAATATCAACTGTGAAAAAAGAGTATATCTGAAGTAAGAAAGACATAATAAAATTAGTTCAAAGACAGAGAAACAAACCCCAGAAAACCATAGTCAAACCAATGTCATTTTTTTAATGTCTTCTTTTGTTTTTATTTTTTATTTTTTGGTGCTGGGGATTGAACTCAGGGCCTTGTGCTTTCAAGGCAAGCACTCTAAACATTGGGGCTGGCTGGGGCTAAATTCCAGCACCAAACCAATGTCATTGGATATACAGTTGAGCCACAGGGCTTTACATACATGAATCTAATAAAGGTTATATTATAGATCACTGGGAGTAAATGATAGTACCGAGTCATTTGGTGATATTTATTAAAAACTATTAGATAAGACTTCTTCTCTCACCTACAGAAAAATTAATTCTAGGCAGTTTAAATAACTAAACCCCAAAAGCAAAAGTTTTAACTGTATGGAAGACAATACAGATAAATATCCTAATGATATTTAGATAGAAAAATTTTTCTTTAATGTCAAGATAAAAAGGTGCAGGAAAGTATTGACAAGTTTGACTACATTAAAAATTTTAAAATTATTTTATGAAATGAAAGAGCATAAAGAAAATAGAAAGAATGTGTAACTTACTGGGAGAAGATACAATTTATATCACTAGACAAAGACATAAAACCTAGAATAATAAAAAACCTCAACCAATCAATGAAAGATTAACAACCTAATAGAAGAGTTGACAAAAAATATACTAGAAAACATGAATAGACAATAAATGCATGAAAAGATGTTTAGCCTTACTTACAGATTAAGGAAAGGCAAATTGAAATCACAAGAAGACAAATACTTTCAAATACCAGGTGGGAAAATCTAAAAGTTGATACAAAGTTTTGATAAGGATTTGTAGTAAAAAGAACAACTTCTTTGGAGAATAATTTCCCAATACTTAGTAAAATCAGAGGCCATATATACTTTATGTCCATACGCTTCCACATCTGGCCTTATCGCAGTTATTCTCAAACTTTAGCCTGCACCTTATTCAATGACCCGGAGAATTTGTCAATACCTAGGACTAGGCCTTAGAATTTATATTGTCCATAAGTGCCACGGCAGTCAGGACAATGGTGCTGGTCTGGGGACAGTATCTTGGGAACCACCATCCCATGTGCTCAGGAAGATATGGAGACATGCATGTTTCATTATTATTTAAAACAGCGACGAACTAGAAGCAACCTAAACGTACACCATAATGAACACATACTAATTTTGGAGGCACACCAACTGGTGGTTTTTGGTCAGTGAGTATGATCAAAACACAATGTTTATTAAAAAACAGGAGCATGGTACAATATTTATCTATACACATGATACAATTTTACTAGAATTTAAATGCATGTAAAATCATCGCACATATTGTGTGTAGATATATGCATATATTTAAAGTATAGTTGTAAAGATAGTATACAAAGAGGATACATACTTGTGTAAGAATAAATTACACCAAATTCAAGACAGAGGTTACCACTGATGGGGGAGAGGCAGCAATGGAATCTTCAAAAGATATATAAATGACATGAGCTGCTGCATTTGTGATGTTTTATTTAGTTATTTTGTTGAAGATATGATACAAAATGGAAAAAAATTATAAGATTTGATGAGTATGTAACATTCTTTCTATTATTTTCTTGGTTATATTTTTGCTCTGTTAGGACTATTTAATAACACTCCTACTTTAAACAAAAATGAGCAACAAACTGAATCTAGAAGGTGGTGGACCTGTTACAGTCCATAATATCACATGGGTGAACTTTTCATCTGACTTGATAGTGAGTTTCTTCAATCCTAACATTCAAAGGAATAAAGCTAGAAAAACAACAAAACTAGATATTTCAAATACCTAGGCATCTGATCAGTTCAGAATACATGATTCTAACATAATTACATGTTTAAATAAGACTATTGGTATAAGAATGATCTTCAGTAAAACTTATGTAAACTTACCCTTCACGATGGCTATCAACATTTAAGAGAAAAGGAACTATCATTCCCATTCAGCATATGAGGAAAATGAGACCCTGGTAAAGCACCCAACAGTGAAGTAAATGTTTGAACTACAGCTGTCTTGCGCGCCTTCTAACATGAATCCTCTTCTATGCAGGCATCCGGGTGATGTAGGGGAATTTCTGGTAGATCAACTAGTAAACCTTGTTCCAACTTTGTTGGGGATGAAAAGCTTTCTTTTGAATTTATTATTTCTGTGACTAATAAAGGCATAAGGGATTCCTTGCTTTATAGACTGTGTTCAGCAAGTGGCTTTCTTTTTTTTTTTTTTTGGTGGTGCCAGGGATTGAACTCAGGCCCTTGTGCTTGCAAGGCAAGCACTCTAATCACTGAGCTAAATCCCCAGCCTCTAGCAAGTGGCTTTCTTGTAGAAACTTCTGGAAGTGTTAAAGTAGTTGTAAACTCCAGGTATGTCCTCGAGTTTGAAGTTTGTGTGAACCACACCAAAGTCTCCATTCCATCGCTCACCAGCTGTGCAAAACAAGCAATTAAATCACCATTGAGGGGCTTCTGCATCTTGATCTGCAAAGTAGGGACATCTCCTTTGGTTAGGACTGTGTGAGCTCATGGAAGTTTGAGGTGTAGCTCAGTGCCTGGGATATAAGAGTATTTGATATTTATTTAATAATAATACTCTTACGGCGGAGATGCTGAAGATTTTTTACACTTACTCATTCCTCTCACTTCTTCCTCCATGAGATATAAGTACCAAATTCCATATTGTGGTTTAGATTTTAAGTGTCCATCAAGGTCATGTGTGCTGCAGGGCTAGTTCCCGGCCGATGATGTTACAGGAGGTGGTGGAACTTTTAAGAGATGGAGCCTTGGGGAAGGAGGGTAGGTCATGGGGTGTGCACTACCTATGGGACCCAGGCCTCTTCCGTGTCTCTACTTTTCTCCAGCCACCTTGAGGTAAGCAGCCCTGCTATAAAATATGTTCCCTGTCATGATGCTCAGCTTCACCGCAGGCCTGAAAGCAACAGTGTGAAGGTGACCACGAACCAAGAGCTCTGAGAACATGACCCAGTATAAACTCTTCCTCCTTGTAGTTGAGCGTCCCAGCTGTCCTGGTTTGGGGATGGAATCGAACTCACATGGATATCTAATGCACTGAAAGGTGAGGCTACATACTCACCTGTCTTCGACCCACTTCTGTGCATTCAAAGTGGGGGTAGGTGAGTAGAATGGGGGTGAAGAGAGAAGAGAAAAGGGAGGAATATGAGGAGAAGGGAAATTATCTTTTCTGAAACTTCTGCATTCTCTTATTCAACGAAATACTGAAACAACTACAAAGTAAAGACAGCTGATCAATATGGCTGCAGACTGTTCATCAACATAAATGGAAAAATTACACACAGGTTTAGACTATTTTTTCAAAAAACAACAGTTTAACAAAAAGCTAGTCAAATACTTTTGTGTAATCATCACCATCACTTTGGTACAATATATAAATTACTTATAAATTTGTAGTACACCACAAAAAGTAAGAATTATCTTGTTTCTTATGTATTGGAATTTTGCTGAAAAAAATGTCTTATTAGATGGGAACATTTGTCGATTCTCACTGTGCTTAAGGCTTTTCCTTAATATAAATCTGGAAAAAGGTGCCATAGTAACTTAACATGAAGTATTGGCATCAAACCGTATGTAATACTGGCCTTTGGATCCCGATGCTGGGGACCAAAGTAGCTTGCACAGATTGTGCAGTTTAGCAGTGAATTCTCCTTGTGGTGAACTAATTAATGGTCAGCTTGAGCGGGAACGCCCAGCTGAACTGAGTCAGTGTGGATCTGGGCTTAGAACACCCACCTGAGGATTGTTGCCAAAACAGCCTAAAGGAGAACAGGAGGGGAAGATTGATGCTACCGATTTCCTAGGAGAAGCTTTGCTGTGGCTGGTTTTCCTGATACAAACACGGCTGTTCTCATCAGAGGAGCTCGGGTCCTAGCTGTCATCAGGGATGGCTGCTATTCTCTTTGGGGGAACTCTGGGCTTCACCTTGAGCGTCGCTTCCTGGCTCCAGTACAGATCCCTCAGCCTCCTGGCACAGAGCCTTCACCCTGCCAGCCCAGGCTTTCTAGATTCCACCACTGGCTTTTGGGTCTTCCTGATGCAGCTCTTTGAT
>PVJO010019597.1:0-33901 GCA_004026905.1 Hystrix cristata
TCTCCAATACTATATAGCTGTAGTCATTATTAGGAAGAAAAGTGAATTTTGAAATATCCTGTATATCTTCTTGGCTTCATTTTTTCAACTTGTATTGGACTCAACAGAAAGTGGGATTTTGTTTATGCAGTTCTATCTTGGTTCCTTTTCTCTTTGCTGAGACAAAATACCCACATCCGGCGCCTAGAGTTAGAGGAGGAAAGGTTTATTTGGCTCATAATTCGTAGAGGTTTCAGTTCGTAGTTGGCTGGCTCCCAGGCAGGGTGGCATGGCAGAGGGGCATAGCAAGCTGCCAGCTACAAGCCTCTTTCTGTCCCTCACACCCAGGGAAGGCCTTCCACTCAGAATTATGCCACTCAGAACTATGCCAGAAAAATCTGTGGACTAATTTAGTAATCACACACCTTTAATCCCAGCACCTTTAATCCTAGTACTGCACCATGAATCAGTCACACACTCTAGATGCAGCCACCTCTGGAAAAGTCCCACTTGTGACCGTATGAGACTTTGGGAGGACACCTAAACACAAGCCAGTACACATGCCTTCTCACAAGTCCCAAACATCTTCACTTCTCTGCGTAATAGTATTCAGCTTCATTCTCCTCCAGCAACCTGAGCTCATACAGTATTTAAGAACGCATTCTTTAAATTCAGGCAGACCAGGATTTCAACTTCTATTGGACTTCAACTTGTATTTGGACAAGTAGCTTCACTTCTGCAAATCTCAAATCATCTTTAAAATAAAATAATACCCACCAAATAATTTTAATGCAATAAACTGTTGTCACTCTTTGTCACAGTTTCTAGACATGTGATAGCTACTATACTAAAAATCAACTATTCAGCTTGACATTTAGTGCCTTCCAGAGTATTTTCTAAATCTGTCTCCCCAGCTACCTTTCCAGTATTCTTTCATCATAGTCATTCATTTAGAAACTATTTATCAAACACCTTCTAAGTCTTTTGTGTCTCAGTGTGACCGTGGGAACACTAAGGTAAATCAGACAATCTATGCCTTGAAAATAGTCCTTTGGTAAAGGAAAAATAAATATGCAAACAAGTATGTTAGACCAAGGGTTATATTTACTTTATAAACATGTATAATATATGTGTGTATATATGTGTGTATATATTACGTGTATAATGGAAATAGCAACTTTATATTCACAGTAGAGATCAAAAGAGGATAGAGTCTGTATTAATTCAGGAGGGGGAGAAAGTAAAAGATGTGACCTCTGAACTGTGTCATACAGATGCATAGGCATTCCTCAGGTATCTGAAGACATTTCAGCAAAGAATAAAGGGACATAGGAACAAGAAGAGCTTGAAGTTTAAGAAAATAGTACTAGTAGTTTGTGTTCTCAAACATTAACATGGAAGAATATTTTCTGCAGAACTTGTTGGAAGCGTATGTTCTATAGTACCTGCATCCAGAAATTCTGGCAGGGCAGATCCAGGATAAGACCCGGACCTGGCCATTATGAGGTATAATTTATATGCCATAATATGCACACATTTTCCACATACTACCCATGAGTTCTAGAAAATAAAACATATGTATAGCCACTTGCACTCAGCTTACAGAATATTTCTACCACCACAGAGAGTTCCCACGGGCACCTGTATTTTAGCAGCCATGACGCAGATGATGCTAGATCACACCATGTTGTAGTTTATGAAGAAGAATGAGGTTGGGAAGGCACCAGAGTGCCAAGGCCCTTGGGGGCCTGTATGCTCATCTGAGGAATATTGAACTGTTCCAGTAGAGTACAGTGGACACTGCTCTTTTCCAAACCTGTATCAAACTGCCCCACTTTAACATCTGTGTTGTTTTATTTTTTCAGCTTGAAACAATCTATTTCTCCCCACACCCAGCTCTGCCTATATGTAAACACACTGCCTGTGCACAACAGTCTGTGTCAAACGGTGATTTTTAACAAAAAAGAAAGTGAGATGAAGCTATGAAGAGATGATCACAGAATATATATGTATAATAGGTCCTCACTTGCAAGAAAAAACACACAAGATCACGCCTAAGAAGAAAAACACAAATTAAAACTCTCTTGCGATACCATAAGAGATGGAATCATCA
Organism: Hystrix cristata; assembly: GCA_004026905.1. Classification (NCBI taxonomy): domain Eukaryota; kingdom Metazoa; phylum Chordata; class Mammalia; order Rodentia; family Hystricidae; genus Hystrix; species Hystrix cristata. The sequence goes on from PVJO010019597.1 coordinate 2,093, forward strand.
AAAATTTAGCAATGTGACCAAATGCTTTGTGGCACACATGTGCAGAAACACATTGCTGATCCAGATACAAAACAACTCAAACTCCATGGGTGGGAACTAGACTATGTCAAGCAAATTACATTAGCAAGATTTTACAGACACGTACACTCTGAGACAGCCATTCTAATTCTGGGACTATATCCCAAAACCACACTGCCAAAAAAATATAAAAAGAAATATGTGTATGGGTGTGGTGGACTTATTATTGTGGTCAATTCGAGCAGGAACGCCCAGCTGGACTGAGTTGATGTGGTTCTGGGTGTAGAAGATCCTCCTGAAGAGTGCTGCCAACACAACATAAAGGAGAACGGGGCAGAAGATAGTTGCCAGCTGTTTCCCGGGAGAAGCTCTGTTGTGGCTGGCTCTCCAGAAGGGAACTTGGTTGTTCTTGTCGCAGAAGGAGCTCGGGCCCTTGCTGTCATGGAGGATGGCTGCTATTCACTTCAGGGGAGCATCAAACTCTGGCTCCAGTATAGATTTCTTCAGTCATTTAGCACAGGCACGGACGTACACAGGACATTGAAGTGGGCTCCCAGCCCTTGGTTGGATCTTTCAGGTCTTCAGTGCATAGGTAGATTTCTGCACCCTTCTTGCATTTGGCTTGTGTGTGAATGTTGTAACTTGTAATTGTCTTGTAAATCTGCTGTCTTGCAAACTATAACAGTGGGGGTCCGATAAAGCGTATTTATAGTAACACAAGATGGAAGCTTCTCCAATGTCCATCAACAGGGGAATAAAGCATGGCACAATGGCAAAGGGCACGCTATGCTCAAAAGAAGGAATAAGGACTGTCTTTATACCCTGGCAGGAAATGACCTCTGGGGTATGTTGTTAAGTGGAAAAATAAGGTGAAGAAGAAGGTATTATGAAATTATTCATATTAAAGTGGAAATAATATGAACATTGTCTTGCCTTTATGTAGTTCATAAATTATAATTTCTCATAGTAAACACGAAATGCATATACATATGTTCTTATAATAATAAAAACATTTTCTTATAGTAAACATAAAACAATGAAAATATTTTAAAAATTAACAAATTATTGTCCCTGGGTAAAGTAAAGGGATACATAAGGGGAACAGGAGATAAGCCAGACTTGAGTGTAACTTGTATTGTAAATTTGACTTTAGAATCATTTAATATTTTCTATATTTACAAAAATAGGAAGCAAAGTTATATATTGACTTTAGTATAATTGCACAGAGAAAAATTTGATTTGATTATATTTCTCTAGTGAGATAAACATCAGACTAAGAATAACAAAGTCTAAAAGAATGATACACATGTATGCACATAACCCAAATGAAGAAGAAAAAAGAAACATAACTGCATATAATGGATTATCTTTTAAACACAAAGAGAGAATATTTTAACAATTTTCTACCAATAATATTTCAAGAAATAATTTACCATAATTCATTAATTTTAGGAAAATTTGAATAGATTTAAAAAATACATTTTGCATAATCAAAAATCAAGCTAATTAGTGGAATGTACCTTAAAATATAGATTATTAACCTATAGATTTGGGTGATTTCTATAGGTTTCATTTTGTTGGGAAGTATTTTTCTAATTTTCAGATATACAAACAGAGACAAAAATAAGGAAACCAAAATGCAAATCAGCTTTTTTAAAGACTTTCTTTTTCTAGTAGTCAGACTGATCTCGGGGCTTCACACATGCTAGGCAAGTGCTCTACCACTGAGCTACCATTCCAGCCTTAAAGATTCGCTTTTTACTTAATTTTTCTCCTTGTCCTTTCTTAGCTTGTTTTAATGGTAATGCTAGGGTTCTGCTGGAAACGGCCTATCCATGAGAAAGACTGTTTCTCCTGGAATCTCAAATACACCTAAAGTCCTCTCAAATGGGCTGGTCCTACTTCACCTTTGCCTGAGGTACCAAGAGCACCTCATTTGGCTGAGCCTCCACCCTGCTGTCCCTGCTGCCCCATCACATCGCTCTGCACCAGGCGCTCCATCCTCCCAAAGCCTGCAGGAGGCCGACACTCCCACCTCTGCCCTGTCAGCGCTGGGCCTTCAGTCCAGCTGCCACACGCCCAAAACTCAGTTTCTTCATTTTCAAAAAAAGACAGCAACCTTTTGTGAAAGTTAAGATGGGGTTTTCAATAAAACAACTTGCTCCTTTCCTGACCCAAAGCAGATACTAAGTACTGCAGTCCCCCTTACCTGAGTTTTCGCTTTCCTTAGCTTCACTTACCCTGGCCAGAGAGATGGTCCAAAGACACTACCTGGAAAATTCTAGAAGTAGATAATGCATAAAGTTTAAGTAACTTCTACTACTTTGTATTTTTGTAATTGTTTCATTTTTACCACTTATTTTTGTGAATTTCTTCCTATGCCTAATTTATAAAAGCGAACAGTACTGGAAACATATGCATAGGAAGAAAACAAGATTACATGTAAGGTTGAGTACTACACAGAAGCTCAAAGCTTCCTGGAACACATTCCCCCAGGAGAAGCAGTGACTACTAAGGTTAGCTCCAAAGCGGGCACAGCAGAGCATTTGGGGCAGCTACTCTGACCTGTCTTCAGCTAAGCCAAGTGTCACAGAGACTACGTCAAGATTCCTGACAAACCCTGAAGCTAGGAGAGATGTATCTGTTCTTACCACGATGGAGGAGTTTTCCATGCTGTGGTGGGCCAGCAGCGAACAGAGGCCTCTCGGCATGAGTGTGACTGTGAGTGTGTGTTTCTGCACGTTTAAGCACACTTTCGCTAATCTAAACTGCTTGCACACTTTGGCTCTTGGTAGAAGCAAAAAAGCAAAGCCTAATGATAAGAAAAAGTTCACCCACATAAGAAACATTTGACCCCATCACAGTATCAGCAAAAACAAGACAACAGGAAAGATCAGCCCTCTGGAACCATCTCTCTGGAGCCCCAGCCAATCTGAGCGTGTAGCACAGTGTGATAAAACATTGACAGCACACTACCTAGTAATGATTGCTCAGAGAAAACATCCTTTCATAATAATCTTATTAGAGAAAGAAGGTATTTTTTTGGTCTCTCCTTTGTGACGAGCAATTTATTTTTATGGGTAATAAAAGGAAATAAATCTCCCTGTAATGGTTCCTTGGTGGATCACTGTCCACACAGCTCATTCTGCGTTTACAGATAAGCAAAAGGTCAATTGGATGTTACATCCTTCATGGTGCAGTGCGCTGAGGTGCCATACAGCACAGAACTGGGGGGTAGCAGGCTGTTCCAATCCAGCTGTTCTTCCAGCTCCCATTGGAGGCTGGATTGAGGGAGATTTCTGTGCCAGAGACTGTCAGGGAAACACCTGTCAATCATCTGTCTCAGCCATTGGTTGCTCTGGTGGGACTTAATACATCGTAGGAGATTAGAATGTGTTGCTTTTGTCACTATGGAAAACACACAGATAATTTTTCAGGCCCAGATTTGACAGCTGTACTGGAGCGGCATGTGTGTCTACGAATAACAGCTCACTCTTGCGTTCTTAAGGCCATTTTGACACTTTGCTAAAATGTGAAATCAGGACTTGTTTGGACATGGTGGAGAGAAGAGCGGTCCCTGGTCCATTTAGGGAGAGAGAGAATGAGGATCTTCATACTCAGGTCCTCTCCAGATGTGCACAGTTTAAAATCACAGTCAGCTATCGCATGGACACGCCCTCATTTTCCTAACCATGTTTCTCATTTATTCAACAAATAATGAACTAGCAGACACTGTGTGCAACACCCTCATGCAGAGCAAGAGAAGACCGTGTCTTGAAAATGTTTCATTTCTACTACAGACAGGAATGTGCATTGATTCAACAAGCATGGGGTATTTTCTTCATGCTCATCGGCTAGTCGTTGGGAGTTAAATAGGAGGAAAAAGCAAGGAAGGTCATCAGTACAGAGTGAGCACAGGGTGGCCTACACACTGGATTGGGCATCCGCACAATGTTTCTCATTTATCCTCATTAATAGACTTATCTCCTCTTTTTCAGGTAAGAAAACCAAGATTCAGAGAGCTCTTGGCAATAAGAGGTTTTGGAGGCTCAGAAAAAGAAACCCCAAGTACATGCTTTGACACACTGAATGCTTTGAACTACAGGAGCAGCCTTGAGGCCTCTCTGACCTCCTGCTCTGCCCCGTTTCCTGTCTGTCTCTCAAGGTACATGGGGAGGACTATCTTTGAAGCTCCCTTATATAATGAAGGAAAGTTCTTCCAGAAGGAGGACAATCGAATGGAGAGAAGATTAACTCACAGGGAAGAAGACTACAATTGACCCACATGCAGAGCCCAGAAACAGTTTGTCCAGTTTGTCTATTGTGTGTTCTTTGGGCCCATTCATCTCTGCTAAAAATCACTTATCCTTACCCTAAATTAAGTTGTGAAGAGGGTATTTAAGCTTCTAAATCTCAGTGGGTTATTAGGTATTCACTTTTCACTCTTGATTGCCTCCTACCTTGCATAAAACTAATTTGTATTCTTTTTCTCTTAATAATCTGCCTGCCGAGTAATGAAAACTTCAGAGAGCAGAAGTTTCTTTTCCCTACAAGTTGATATCTGAAACTATACTCAGATCACTGGACTCCAAGTTGGGCAGCATGTTTCCTTTCCCCACGCTGCATTGAAAAGGAAAGTGAAAAGGAAAAAATAAGAATGATGCAGGACAAACATCATATACATTACAATAGAAAGGACTAGAATTACTGTAGGATTTGGGATGAAAGGTCCAATCAGTGAAAGAAGATGGGTGGAAAGAGAGTTGGGGGAGGAAGGGAGGGAAGTGAAGGGGAAGACAGAGATAAGTGGTAGGGATGGGATGGGAGTAGGAGATTAAGGAGAGATGGGAGTGGAAATTCGGGGTAGGGGAGGATGAAGTGGAAGCTAGAGGTGGGAACTGGAGGTGAGATGGTGGGATAGGAAACGGAGGTGGGACAAGGGGTGGGGCAGGTGGAATTGGGATGGAGAGGGCAGTAGCCATGCTCAGAGAAAGCCTCTCTGAGGAGGGAGCCACTGAACTAAGTACTGAAGATAAAAGTAAACATAGGGTCTGAGGACAAGGAAAATGCGAAGCTGCCCGAGGCAGTACCAGCGACCTCTGTGCACCCAGCTCACACTCTTTCCAACGTGGGAAAGAAACCAGCGGCCGTGAGAAGTCCGTTCTCTCCACCAAACCCAGCAGGGCCTCGGGAAGGAAAGAAAAGCCGTTCTCGGCCAGCACTGACCTCCTGCTCCCATCTCTCTCCGTGGTGCTATGGCTGCAGCTTCCCTCTTCTCTGTCTCCTTTCCTGCTCCTCTCGCTTCAGCTCCCAGCAGCCTGTAGCCTTGAGACTCTCTCTTCTCCAAGCCGACCCTCTCAGCAACCTGGAACGTCACTTCCGTCCACCTCTACCCACGTGACCTCCGATGTTCTGTTCCGCCCGAACCTTGGCCCCTGATCTTCCGAATGTCACTTCCGGGAGTCCTCCTTCTGCCCCATCCCTGTTTTCTCATCTAAGTTCCAGTCCACGTTCCCTATGTGTGGCCCATAGGGGTCCATTAATATCTCCTCCCCCAGTTCATTCTTAAAGTTTGTGTTACGGGTGGTGAATCTGCCTAGACGTGTCTCCCTTAGAACTCATTGTGCTGCTCTGGACACGGTTCAGATCTGCATCGCAGGCATCTGCTACTCTCTGAGCACTCACCGAGGTTCCTAAGATGAACAACTTGTCCTATCCTCCCAACCCAGTCTGCACTGCACACGACTGCACATTCATTTTGCTAACACTCTGCTAGACAATCAACAATAAAAATAAAATAAAGCTTATACAAAGCTTGAATTCCATAGGCTCCTATTTACTGTGACACACAAACTGGCCCTCTAAACCTGTCCTGTCTTGTCCCCTTCCACTCTCTAAAAGTAACTTATTGTTCTTGAATATTCATCCCTTTGCTTCCTTCTCCTACTCTGCTTTCTTACTTGCCTCTTCCATAATCCTCTCCTACTCTTCCTGGTTAAATCTCACTCACCTGAAAATCGCATTTTAACTCCTATTTCATTCACAAGTCTTTCTGGATTTCCCTGCCATTAGTTATCACTCCCTTTTCTGAATACGATTGCCCCCGAAGGTCCAAAGCACTCACATCTTTCACCAGCTGCCCTTTCCTGTGAGGCATCCTCTGTGTAATTTGGGCTTTTTTATGTCAGCAGGCTGTGAACACTGAAGGCCAGCTGTGATCCACTGATATTTGTACCGATTGCCAATGTTCTCTGTATGTACAGGATGCTGAATAAAGCTGTTATTCCGCCACCACCTTCCAGAACTGCCAAAAGAGAATTCTACCCAATGCACCGTTTTTTCCTTGCATGAGCGGTGTTCTGATCGTTATTCAGCAGGCAGGCTCAATGCAAGTCGACTCAGATCCCGCATGCCACTCCTTTGTGAAGCTTCTTTCCAGGCGGCTGTGTCTGCAGGGCAGACACCTGCCCAGACTAGCAAGCAGGCTGCTGTGGGACGCTGCAATGGCAAGTTCATTTAGGGACTGTGATTCAATTACAGAGCTTGATATCTGTAATGCGAGCCACTCGTTCTTTTTGAGGGACTTTTGACAAATAGCTTTTTTTGTTTTCAGATTTGCTGAGACAGCCATTGGTCCACTTTCCATTTGTAGCATCCCACTTCACACTGAAACTCATTCTATAGTTTTGATATATGGTGACCCAGACAGTCAGTGGTTTATGGTACAACATGTTGCCTGACGGATGCTGCGCTGACTTTCTCAGCTTCATTAACTACCTGGAAGGATCACAGCCAACCGACAGCTGAAGCCTGAAATCCTGTCCACCTGCTTCTGCATACTCCGTGCACCTGAATGGCTGAGCTGCAGCACCCCAAAGAAAGGAGGCTGTTATGAAAAAAGGTTGCGTTACTTGCCCATCCAGCGGGATGGATTTTCATCATGCTGAAAATCTTAAACTGAGTGAGACCCTGGGACCCTTGGAGGAGAGAGAGGTGAAAAGAAAGTCCACTGACTTTGCAAACTAATCCTGGCCCTCGACACTGATAGCTGCTCAGCCAGCCCTTCTTAATTGTCTGAAAAAGAAGTCCAGGAATTACAAAGGAGGGTGGAACTTCTATCTCGGCCTCTTCTGACTTTCTAGGTATCTGCACAGTTCCCTCCCAGACAATAACCTCGTGTTTCAGAGCCTCATATCAGTATCAGTTTGCTCTTAAATCAAACATTTCCAGGTGTATATAAAGTACTGACTCATACTAGTCAATTAGTCACCAGCAGATTAGTCATGCCTCTTTTCTCCAGCAGTGAGGAGACAGCAGAGGGAGGAGAAAGGTGAACATCCCAGGGATCTGCAGCACCTGTAGTCTTCCACAGTATGCACTGGAATCCTTTTTGATAGCCTGACTTTCTTGGCAATGGTGTATCCTTGTAATATGCTCCTAATCTAAAAAAAGAAATCTGTACGCGGAACCTCCAAAGCTGTTCGTCTCTTGGTTGCAGAAGAATGTGAAATTTCTGGGAGTGCATATTCGAACACACACATCAGTCTTCTCTGAGCCCTAGACCAACACTTGGTGCATTGTACACTCATGGCTCAATCTCTGCGTCCACAAATGCCTTGATCTAGGGGCATCTTCCAAATAGGTGACGCTGTAGTCAGTGTGAGTCTGTCAGTTGGGTGCCCACCCCTGGAAGTTCTCTAAACAGGAAGAGGAGAAGAGAGAGAAAAGCAAAGCTCCAGGCTGTGCCATAGCATGGATGGGCTTTAAAAGAACATGTTAGTAGGACAGTTTCCCTGAGAGCAACCAGGTCTTCCATACTCACTTATGACAGTCACTCCCAAGGAAGCAGAAAGAGGTGGTTACAGATAGATGTTTCTGACCCTGGTCCCTCCCAAAGACCAACAACCATGGAGAGGAGAGAAGAGCAGTAGAATGCCATATTTAAATTTTATATTGCCTAGATTCTTAATGCTGGCATGCCCCGACCTTAGGCAAATATGTTCACCTCTCTGGGACTTTTATTCTTCATCTGAAAGACAAGAATAATGGCCATCTTCATCTTCCAAGATTACTGAAGGTATTAAGTGATATAATAGGCATATATTATTTAGAAACAAATGCTAGGTATACAGTACACACTCAAGAAATGTTAAGCTTTATTATCATTATCATTCAAATCTCTTTAGTCACTAAGGGATCTTTCTTTTCATATTTTATGAAACAAAATCATAAATACATTTTAAAATTCTGTACAACATTTCAGGAATTCTTGTGGGTGACAGCAGTGTGGAGGGTCAGATAGGGGATCCTGGTGAGACCTCGTGAGCTAGACCAATTCCTCCTGCCTTGATTTCCCCCATCAAAGGGCATAACAATAATTTATTTTGAAGGCTTATTAAGTAACATTGGAAATACCTAACCCCAAGAAGGTGACCAAATCATTTTGCTTATCCCTCAATGTGGCCTGGCCCCTTGCTACAGTGCCCTTGACAGCCCCTAGCTGGCCTTTCAGGCCCTCACTACTTCTGTTCTGCTGGCCTTGGATCGATTATACTGTTTGTCTTTGTGACACCTGCCATGCCTCCTAGTCCAAAGTAGCATGTCATTGATTACAACTGATTCCTCTCCAAACCATCAGTAGTGGGTTTATCTACCAAGATGACCATACACTCGATGCTTCTTATCCCAGTCCCCAAATTGGGCTTTATGAAGTGTATTTTCCCTGCGTCTTACAATGTCTCCTCCCCCGGGGCTTGAAGGGGTGAAATGCATCCTCAACTGTGTCCCAGGCCCCCATGGAGGACATTCGCCTGGGCACCCAGGGTGATTTCCTCAAGGTCAGGGGCAGCCGGTCCTTATTTACTTCCCTTCCAAGAGGCTGATGACTGCAGTCTGGCCACGACAGCCTTCCTGTGGTGACCCGAGGAACTCGCTCCATTAAGACAGAGCAGTAAACCTAATACGAAGGTCTATGGGACATGGTCATATCAGTGAACACCAGATCTGTATCCCATTTCCACTTTTCTGAAAGCTCACTAATAATTTCACCAAAGATCATGAAGTTTGGGATAAAATGAAGTAGGGTTCAATGCCTAGATACAAGACTTTGGAGGTAGACTTGGCATCTCTGACTCTCTTTTTCTCGTCTGTAATATTTGATGCCAGGGAGTGTAGTGAACATCTAGAGAGACAAAGGTTTCAAAGTGCTCTGGACCATGCCTGGCACAAGGTAGGTGTTGAATAAATGTCATATAATTTCTCCTCCTCTCCAACAGTAAATCGAATGCTGTTCACAGGAGCTTACTACTTTGTTTTGTAAACATTTCACTAATTTATTACCAATAAATAAGAAAAGGAAAAATCATGGCCTGATGTCCAATATAGCCTATTCAGAAGACAGTAGAGTGCTTCCTGACTGTGGCTGTTATATCAAGAAGTGAAAAACTCGGTGACTGCAGTGTTTGGTGAGAAAGGCGAGTGGGAGGGTAAGCGGTGGTTGCTCCTTAGTTCATTTATTCATTGAAAAAAAAAGTGCTTTCTAAATAAGTGCGCATGTGCTTTTTTGAGCCCCCTTTAATTTTGTCACATCTATCTTTCTCAATTGCTCTACTGCGACATACTCTCAAATATTTTATGATACTTATTTCAAGAAAATTGTTTCACCATGGTGGCAAAGTAACAACAAATGTAATAAAAAGATATTAACTACAATTCCCTCCCGCATGAAAATTTATAAATGCCATCCATATTTATAAACTCCTAAGTGGAAAATCGACAATATCTATGAAGGAGGCAGACTAGTGCAGAGAGCTCTCCTTCCTGATCATGAGATTCTTCCCTGCTTAGAATGGAGAAAAAGATTTTGGAACGTTTCTCTAAAATAGTATATTCTCCAACACGTCTGAAATTTGCTCCCCAATTTAAATGCATCTCATTTTTCTCATTACGTCTCTTGCTCTTATTTACCTTTATAAAATGAGGCTACGTGTGTTCAAATCACAACAATGTAGCAAACATGACCATGTCAGAGATGGGCAAAGAGGGAAGTCAGGGTGACACATTAAAGAAGAATCGCTGCATAGAAAACAGAGCCCAGTTTTTCTTGAGTCGTAAGTTGACAGGGTCTTTTCCATTGCAGATATCTGGATTCAGGCTAGCGGTCATGAAACTAGACCTTTGAAATCACTGATTGGGGGAGCGGGTGTGCTATTTTGTTAATATGGTATTAAACCACCGCGGACAGCTTAGCCAATGCCTCATGCTCTGAACTATTTAAGCCACCTGCTTGTGCCTGCCACTCTGACGCCTGCCCTCAATTACAACATGAAGCACACATTCTCTCGCTATTAAAATTACGAAGTGTGCATGGAAACTTACATATCTTCTTTGTCTGTGTATTTTAAATTGTTGTTTGGAAGCAAGGTCAACAGTGAGCCAGCAGGAGGGGTGAGCAACATTCACTGTCTGCAGCCATGCCTGGCATTTTCCAAACGTCACCTCCTTGCGGCCGCTGTTCAGGTATTGCTACATCATTTTATAGCTGAGAAAGCAGACGCTTGCCAACGTCAGCCAACTCGTCAAATGTCACACAGGAAGGGCAGAGCTGGGACCCAGGAGGACGTGCGCTGGCAGATCTCTTACTCTTCCTCCTCTGTCATTTCTCCTGTCACAGAAGCACTACAATTTGCTTCTTAGGGAAAAAACGCCCCAGAAATAGTCGCCCAGGGTTTGTTTTCTTCTAGCAGCATCCCCAGGAATTTGCCACAGAAATATTTTCAAAAACTAGACACACATTTAGCAAAGAGATGGTATAGAGAATGTTTACTTTGGAGAATGGAAACTACGCTTGGCTTAATTCATCTCTCAAGTCTGCGTTTACGTGTGTCACGGGTGCTGCACGAAGTCGTTTTCCTTGATGTGGGAAAATTAGGATGAAGTTGTAGACTCTCTGGCCAGGAGTTTCCTAAAAGAGCATCTCTTCAGGGAAGAGGAATCACACAGAACACTGCTAGCCGGTGGCCTTTTAATCGCAGCGCTAGTACCTCGATTTTGGTAGTTGCCAAAAACAAAAAAGAAAAACTATGAAAACAAGGCAGAGTCAGGAGGAAAAGGTCATCTGCGGTGCTGCCAAGCGCTAAGTTAGCAAGCCATGTTCCCAAACAGGCTCAGTGATGTCTGTACCTCTGCTGCGTGGCAGGCTCACCCAGCCAAGGGACACTCCCACCTCCAGATGTGCGGATTCCCCAGGGCAACACACAGCTCAGTGTATCTGACATACATGGATTTAGTTCCCAAGGCCCGCACCCCACCTCAGGTCAGTATTTTTCTCATTTCTTAAGCAAATAAGGCATGACACACTCGTGTGTTTTCCACACTTCTCTCTTTCCCAAATATGCTGTTTAATCAATACCAACCCTCAAAGGGTCGCTAGAAAGGTGAGTACTCCCACTCCAGGCTGGTGTACTTCCACCTTGACAGTCACACAACACCAAACGGACACTTGTGCAAGCGACAAGTCACCCTGATTCAACCTATTGAAGAAACATTCATCTTCCTTGAAGTGCCATAAGTCCAGGAAAGATGGGGTGCAATGGCCCACACTTTTATACACCATTTTCCCTCTTACCTTATAGAGGCCCTTGAAAACATTTCTTAAAAACAAGGCTCTGAGATGACACATGTTAAAATAGACAGCAAACTGGATATTGACTTCAAATTTTGTGAGACAAATAAAACTACATTGCATCTGAATGAGAACATTCTGATTATAGGCATCTGCTCATAACTGCTCTACAAATTTCAGTGGTGTAAATGTTTGCCTATTAGCCACTAGCTCATTAAATCATCAAAAGTCAGAATTTTGTACATTTTGTACTTGGAACTAGTCCTGAGCCTTCTCTTTTTGGTGAAATTGCAAACTGTTATGCAATTCCTTTTGCAATGATATGTTTTATTGTTATATATCATCATTATGGACTAAACACACACCCCTCGATTACGTTGAAGCTATAGCCTCCGATGTAATGGTCTTTGAACATGGAGCCTCTGGGACGTAATTGGGGTAAGGCTGGATCTTAAGGGTGGAGCCTCATAATGGCATTACTGCCCCCATAACAGAGGAAGAAAGAGATCTCTCTCCACGTTATTGTACCTCACAAAGGTCATGTGAGCGCCTACTAAAAAGTCTGCAAGTAAGGAAGAGGCTCTTACCGAGAACCGGATCTTGGCTTTCCAGCCTAAATCACAGACTTCCCAGCCTCCAGAATTGAGAAATGTTGTGGCGGTAGAAATGAGACAGAAAACAAATTAATACAAGGAATGTCATCTCTGGTCATCGAGGCTCACAGCTGGGTCAACCCCAGGGCGGACATCTGGGCTTTTAAAAAAGGCGGGGCCCTGCTGGCAGCTGGGTTCTCTGATTGGCTGCTCTGGTGTGGGAGGAGGCGTCTTTTTGCTACTTTTGCCTTATTGCTCTCTATTAGGGTTAAGCATCATGACGTTAACGTCTTGCATCTCAAACAAATCCTGCAAATTGTCTTTTATGTCTGTGCTGCCTCATTGCACACCTCCATATTTGTGATTGATGCTGTTTGAGATCGAGGATGAAAGGTAAAACTGTGGCTAGGACTGATTGCTAAATTTCATGACAACACAGCTGCTCAGCTGTCGGGGCATGGCCTGTTCTGTTGATAACTGTATCCCAGTCTCAGAATGATGCTCCACACCTAGGAACTCTGTAGAGTGAATGAACTCTAGAAAGTCCCCAGTGATGACATTGTGGCTCCAGCTCATTACAGTGCTTCACCCTCGGAGGATGGTGACCGTGCTCCCCTTGACTGTCTCCCTCTCCAGCACTCACATCCAGCCTTTATTCTCTCCAGGCTTCCTTTTGACTAGGTGTCTGCAGAGCGGTTCCCTCCATAAATGACACAAATTTTTAAATGTATACAAACAGAAGCGTACTTACGCATCTGAGTTGTCTGCTGAATTCAAATCCTTTCCGTGTTTGTGCATAATGTCCTAAATATCCTATAATGCCTCGAAATATGGCTTTTGATGTTCTTTATGTCTCAACTCATCGTGTCATTACATCTTAATCTCCGGGAAGGATTCAAACTCTCCAGGGGGAAGAAAGGCATACGACGTGGTACAAGCCGCCAGTCGTTGTGAGGGTCTCTGCATGATCGCCCCACAACGCCGAAGTCCCCGAGGTAATGCAGCTAAGCCTTTATGAATTGCTCTTTCAGGTTTTTGCAGTTTGAGTGTAATCCCACTGGAATGCTCTAAATCTTATCCTCCATATGACCTTGTAAGGAACCAGAGTGTGCACGGATTCAATATGGGGCGTGCTCAGCAGTGCATTTCCAAAGCCCGGGTTAGAAACGTATGGGGAATTAAAAGGAGTGGGTGACTTCAATTACATTGCGCTCTGAACCTGGTGCTACTTAAGTTTCTAAAGCATCAAAACACTGCAGCTATTTCAACAAAAAGAAAAAAAAATCCTCTGTGGCTTCTCCCAAAACAAGAGCTTAAATCTTTGCAAATTTTGTTGGTCTCTGTCCCAAGCCAGAGTCAGGGAGCCTGGTTCAGATCATGCTATCTAGAGCCGAGCTGCACAGACTTCCAGCCCAGCAGCGAGAACTTGGTCTGGCGTCTCCATTTCTCAGCTTTCTCGCTGACCAAATGGGGTGAATAACATCACTCACATGGTAGAGTTATCAGGGGTAAATGAGAGAATTCATAGAGCAAGCCTGCCCGCAGCAGCATGTAGCAAGTCCGCAGCAAATACCAACCTTCGTAATTGTGGTGAAAACCTTCCTTCTTCTCACAGAAATGCTGTGCAGGGTTTGGGGTAAGGAAACAAGGAGCTTTTATGGGGAGAATAATCTGGAAGTTGGATGTGATTAAAAATCTAACAGTAATAGTATGGTGGTGAAATAATTTTGGGCCCGGTGTCGAGAGGTCTGGATTTAGTTCTGGCTCTCTGGCCAGTGAATTGTGTGACTGAGGCCGAGTAAATATTTTCTGGGCACCTAGCATTTGCCAGGTACTGAGGATTGAGAAGCCAATAAAACACTGTCCCTGTTCTGCAGACATTCCAGACTTGTAGAAGAGAAAGTTATGTGAACACAGAAGTGAAAAAAAAAAGAAAAGTGATCCACACTACATACAAATCCACTATGGAAAGGGGAATAATTTATTTTCCCTGGATAATCAGGTCTGAAGCAAGAATAGGAGTTAATTAGTATGAACACAACCAAGAGGGGGAGTCAGACAGATGTGGATTAAAAACTCAAATTAGCAACGTAGAGTTGAATGAAAGTGGTTATTTACCCTGCTTCGGACATTACTTTCTTATTCTGCAAACCACTTGCTCTCTTGGAGTCTGAAAGGGTTAGAAATAGTAAGTACAAAGCACTATGCTTTCTGATCACCGCTCGCGTGCTAAGTGTCGGGCACAGGGCGCTCAGCAGTCCTGCGCTCTCTGCCTTCCGAGTCGCTCTTAGCCCTCCCTGTCTACCGTGCTCTGCATCACCCCCGAAGGAATGCTGCGTTGTCATCTCCCAGAGCAGCTCCAGAGGCTGCCACGAACTTTACTGGAATTGAAAGTTTAATGTGGAAAGTTTCACGCATGGTTGTTGGTTCAGGTAGAGAGCCTGGGTGAAAAGAGACAGAACTATATTTCTACATTTCACCAGCTTCTCTGCTAGGGCGAGGCAAAGGTTAGTCATGCATTGAGACGGTGCTTCTCTTTCATTTCTTGTGGGATGTTATTCCAACTAAAAAATTATCATTAGTCCTAGTCTCTCCTTCCTGGTGAGTGAGCCACATTCTAAACTCACAAGGAAAACACATCTCTCTAGAGAAAATTCCAAGTCTTTCCCTCAACCCAAACTAAGAAAGACTCCCTTCCCTGGATTGAAAACCCAAATTCCAAACTGACATCTTATTCACAAACTTCTACCAGTATGAAAATGCAACTGGATTGCAGAAATGAGCCACATTCTACCATCATAGAACTGAAAAGGAAGAAGGAAACCCAGAAATCATTTGGTTCTTGTTACCCCTACAAACGAGGAAACCCAGACTGGGCAGAATAGGAGAGGTACCCTGACTCACTGAGGTCCCACGGTTAGCTTAAGAGTCTAAACTAGGATAAAATTGAGTCATCTGGAGGAAAAAGGATACACCTCAAGACCATTATGCTAAGTGCCATGGATCAGACACAGAAGATTAACTATCACATGGTTTCTGTTATACAAAAAACCCAAATACTAACAATTTAAAGAGTAAAATAAAAGACAGATGATAGGAAACAGGGAGGTAGAACTTGTGAAGAGGGGACAGGGGCTGGGGGATGGGGCAAACATGCTTCCTCTTCTTATCTGTTTAACCTCTACTTCAAGTATGAGAAATTTGGTCCCCACCACACACGGTTCTTTTACTTATTCAGTTCCAGGATACAGGTGTATACCGGTATTAAAACTGCTAAAACCTAGTCCTATGGAAAAGAACTTTATCAATGAGAGTATAGTCACATGCAGAGCTTCTCTTAGCTTTACCCTTGTAAGACACACTCATGTCTGAATTCATCCAGGTCTGCGCCTCAGCTTTGAAGACCCTCAGTGCTGGTCACCCTAGTGATGTAGGTTACAACTGCAACACGCCTAGATTCTTCTGTCACTTTTTTCATTTCATGTTGAAATCCTATATGATTTATTTTTATACATTCGTGAAGTGTCACTCTTTGCTCCATAGTTTGTAGATTGTGTGCAGTTTTATCCCCCTAAAATTCTCTGTGTTTCGTCTCTGCAACACACCACCCTGCTTAACTGAACCCCAAACCACCAAACTTCTGATTGTCCCTGAAATTTTGCCTTTCCCAGATTACCATGTAAATGGAAGCATGTAATGTGTAACCATTGCATCCTGGCTTCTTTCACTTAGCAATGTGCATTTAAGTTTCCCCTACATTGCCAAGAGTGGTGACACATTCCAGTAATTCTAGCACTGAACAGAGGCTAATGCAGAAGGATGCAAAGTTCAAGCTGAGTCTGAGCGACCTAGCAAGACCTTGTTTCAAAATGTAAAGAAATAAATAAAATGGCTAGGGATGTAGCTCAGTGGTAGATCCCCAGTACTAAGAAAAAGCTCCTCTCTACGGCTTTATGTGGTGCTGTGGCAGGAGGGGGGATTACTAGAGATCAAACCTTCATGCTGAGCTACATCCTCAGCCCTTTTTTATTTTTTATTCTGAGATAGGGGCTTACTAAGTGTCCCAGTCTGGGTTTGAACTTGTGTTCCATCGGCCTCAGCCTCTCAAGTAGCTTGGATTTCTGGTATGTACGACTGTGCCCGCCTATGTGGCTCTTTGGGATTAAGAGTTCACTTCTCTTCATTGCTGAACAGTATTCCATTGTGTGGATATTCCACTATTTGTTTATCCGCCTAATAAAGACACTTTGATTTCAGCTTGGAGTGATTATGAATGATACTGCTATACCTACTCATATGCAAGTTTCTGTGAGTATGTATTTTTCACCAGCTGGACAAACACCAAGGAGCAGGACACTTGATGGTATGATTCAGTGATTGTTAGCTTTCTGATAAACTGCCTGTCTTTCAAAGTGCATACACTATTTTCCAGTCTCAGTAGCAGCAAGTGGCAGTTCCTTTTGTTTTGTATACTCTTCAGCATCTGCTTCTGTCAGGTATTTGGCTTAGTCATTCCAAGAGGTATATTGTGATAGATCACTGTCATTTAAACTTAAAATAACTGATGATAAATGATGACTTATGATTTCCAGTTTAATTTCACACATGTCTGAGAATTTTGTAGGAATTATGTTGCTATGAAAAGCAGTAATGTGTGATAGAACAGGGTCTATGTTCTAAAATTTTCCATATGCATTTAAGAAGAATGTGTATTCTGTTGGCCCATGGATCATTCTACAATGTCAGTATGATAAAGGTGATTCATAGTTCTGTTCAGGTTAACTATGTCCTTACTGATTTTCAGCCCATTTGATTTATCAGTTACTGAAAGAGGGTGTTCCAATTTGCAGCTTTAATAATAAATTTGTCTGTGTCTCCTCATGATTCTGTTAGCATTCGCTTCACATATTTAGGTGCTGTGTTGTTAGGTGCATACGAGTTTATTATTTTGCATTCTTTGGGATTTAACCCTTCATCATTACGTAATGCCCCTCTTTATCCCTGATGATTTTCTTAGTTTTGAATTTTTCTTTGCCAGAAATTAATATGGTCACCCTGGCTTTCTTAATATTAGTATTAGTATGGTATATATTTATCATGATATATTTTCTCATGAATTCTTTTAAGATATCATCTGTGTCTTCATAGTTGAAGTGGATTTTTTTCCACGTAATAGTTGGACCTTATTTTTCAATCCACTCTGAAAATCCATCTTTAAATTGTTATAGCTAGACCATTCATATATTAAGTGGTTATTAGTATGCTTAGAATAATATCTGCCTTGTGTGTAACTTTTTATTACTTGAATTTATTCTTTGTTCATCTTTCCCATAATTTTCTGCATTCTTTTTTTTCACTTGAATATACTGTATGATTTCACTTTCTCTCCTCATTTGAAACAACTACAATACTTCAGTTGCTACAATAGAATTTGTACTATAGTTTTTTTTTGTTTTGTTTTTTGTTTTGTTTTTTTTTTTGTGGTGCCGGGGATCGAACTCAGGCCCTTGTGCTTGTGTACTATAGTTTTATACTAATATAATTCCTCTCTTCAATAAGACTACTTTACTTTCAGTGTGGTATAGATTCTCAATTCCTCCCTCTTGCCAGGCATGGTGGCACATGCCTGTAATCCCAGCGCTTGGGAGACAGAGACAAGAGGATCTCTGCAAGTTCAAGAACAGCTTGTGCTGCATAGTGAGTTCAAGGCCAGCCTGAACTGCATGGCGAGACCCTGTCTCAAAACACCAAAAAAAAAAAAAAATTCCTCTCTCTCATCTCTTGTGATATTCCTAAGATTCACTTCACTTGTAAATAATATTTACTCACTACATACATATAAATCATTACCTCAAAAACAGTTAAATCAATTATAAATAAATAAAAACCTCCTGGGGTTTTCTGTACAGTATTAAGAATTCTTTCCATCTCCCTACCCTTCAATTGTTCATTTTATATATTCAACTTCATTAGCTCTTATTTCCAGGACCAGCTGTGCTTGCCATATGATTTCGTAATCTCAATACCTTGAGATTTTTTCTTTTGTAATTCCTGAGTCTTCCCTCTCCCGGGACATGGTTTCCATATCCAAAGACCTAATCCAGCCAAACCTCACTTCAGACTGAGCATAATTCTGATACTCCAAAAATATTCTCAAAATAAGATTAGAAGTAGCAAACAAACAGAAATTTTCTAATAAATTGCCATCATATAATACTGTCATGGCATCTAAAATGATTTTAAAACATGTAGGTAAAAGTAATCATTGGAGAGTTTCAAATTTTCAACTGCCAGATGGAGTCAAGGAGAAGAAATAAAAATATTCTGAAGTCTTTCATTTTTTCCTTTATAAGCATAATTACTGTTATAATTCAACTTCCTTGCAGAACTGAATGAATGATAAGTGTTCAGTCAACAATTGAGAGAATTGCATGCTTTAGTAGAGGCAGATGGTCAATCATGTTTTGTATTAGAAACCATCAAAACCTGGTAGATGACCCAAAAATTATGGTAAATTAGACTTCATCAGCATTTAAAAATTCTTATCTTTAAAAGACATCATTAAATATGTAAAAGAACAAGTCAAAAAATCTGTAGAAAATGTTTACAAAACATGTAACTGATGAAAGACCTCTTGAAACGCAACAGCAAGAAACCACCCAATTAAAAGCAGGAAAACATACGAAGGGAACAAGGGAGGGGGAGGGGGAACAGGGCAGAGGACAAGAGAAATAAGAAATGGAAGGTAAAAATGGAAACAAAGCTTTTGTAAATAGGGAGGGGGCTGAGGGGAGGGAAATGGGAAAAAAAGAAGCAACAAGATATGTCATGTACAGGTACAAATCCCCTATGATAAATGTTATCACTATATACATCTAAAATGTACCATTAAAATAAAATAAAATTTTTTTAAAAAGAGGTAATGTCCACCAAAGAAAATATATGGATACCAAATAAGCACCTGAAGAAATGCTATTAAGGAAGCACAAATATTATAAATTTTATAACCCTGCAATATTATAAGTCTTTAAAGGTTTGAATTAAGAAGACTTACAGTACCAATACCAGTGACAAAGATGAGCAATGCCTGAAATATTTCTGATAGAAATATAAAATAGTACAGTCTTTCTGCAGGATAGTTTGACAGTTTCTTATAAAGTTAGACATGCACATGCCATAGAGCCAAGCAGTGTAACTTGGTATTTACCCAAGAGAGATGAAAAACTATGCCCACACAAAGACTCTTATATGAATTTTCATAGCAGCTTTAATTGTAACAACTAAAACTTGAGAACAGTGAAAATATCTATTAATTTTTGAAAGCACAAAAATTATGGTATATTCATCCAATTGTACACTACTAGCGACAAAAAGAACAATTATAGATGTACACTACTGTTATTGGTTAGTTCCTTTAGAAATGGCTCAGCAAACCTAAGTATTCTAGGTCCCTCTTTTCTCAAACAAAGAATTGGATGACACAAGCCAAAAACAGTACTAAAATTTATTTGAAAAGTGAAAGGTGTGGAGGTAAGGAAAAAAATTGACTCTGCACAGTGAACTTGGGCTGAATAAAGAAAGAAAAGGATAAAAAGCAAAAATAGAAGCGCATTGTGCATCTACACAGGGTGGGCTATCTTGAGGAGTCACCGTAGCAGGCATCTCCTGGCATCTGACCTCTTTTATATCATCCACATCTCCTCTACATCTCCTTGGCGCCCAGAAGTTCTACATCCGGGTCCTGAGAATCATCCGGCTCCATCCTGGGATTTTGAAATTGACAGATCCCACCCACTTCTCCAGCCAGCTTTGCTACACCAGCCTCCTATATCACCACAAGATGTCTGAATCTTAAAATATGAGGTCAAGTGAAAGAAAACAGACACAAAATTCTATATTTTGTAAGATTCTATTAATACGGCCTTATGGAAAAGGCAAAACTATAAAGAAAATGATGAATGAAAAATTGTAAGGATTTGAGTGGTGGGGGTAATAGCAGAGGCAAGGGGAAATTTTTAGAGTGATAAAACTGTTCAGTAACTCGAGTGTGGCTATGGGGACACAGCTGTATATGTAAGTCAAGACTCACTACACTGTACACTTTGAAAAGGTAAATTTTAGTGCATGCAAATTATGACTCAATAACTCCGATTTTTAAAAACTACACAGATAAAAGAAATGAAACTGAAATACATTTCAAACATACTTAGTTGTGATTTCTGGCTCCTTTCTTTGGGAACTCTGTGATTTAAACATCTACCCACTGTCCATCCATCCAGATATTAAACCACAATAAAAAAAATATTCTGTGTACTAGAGATAATTAATTAACCTGAAGGATGAAAAAAATCATTGTTCTCATGATCTAGGGTATTTGAACTGAGGCCTGAATAATAAGGACCAAATCAGGTGTCCATCTGGGGAATTCATTATGGGGAAAGGAGAAGGAAGGGATGAGGACCAGCATGGTATGTCTGCAAGTTGCACAGAGCATCAGTAAAGCTGTGAGAGAGTCAAAGAATTGAGAAGTAGGAGAAGCTGAAGGCCCACATGTTACAGACTCTGACCACATACTGGTACTCTTGGGAGGTAATGGAGTCTTGAGAAGGTGGGACCTTGTGGAAGGTCATGCTCTTGAAAGACCCTAGTCTCTTCCTCTTCCTCTTTTTTGCTTCCTGAAGATAAAGTTAGTGGTCTTTGCTCCACCACTTGCTCACACTATGACGCTCTGCCTCTTCACAGACCCAAAACAGTGGGGCCAATGGACCATGAACTGGGGCTTCCAAAATGGTAAGCCAAAATAAAAATTTTATTTTTGTAAGTTCATTATCTCAAGTATTTTTTGTGATAATGGTGGAAAGCTGACTAGCACTCTGGAAACTTGGACTATGATAACCTTGAGTTTTATTCTAGGAGCAATGATAAGCCACTAAAAGCTTTTAAGCAGCACATGTTCGAATATGTATTTTTGAGAACCATTCAGCCAGTGTATACAGAACTGCCTGTGGCATGTGGGCAGAGTAGACAATGGAAGTTGATGAACAGGATATGAGAAGTGAAAAAAAGAAATAAAATCTCGGGACACTTTACTGAATCTACCGGAATTTTGCTTTTTCTAATTTTGTACAATGGGGCTAGTAATATATATTTTACAGTGCTGTTGAAATGATTACTTGTAATTACTGATAAGACAGTCTGCTGCAGATTAGAGGCCTGGAAATTAAGAAATTACTTGCTAATTTTTCCTCCACTAATATTTTATGAATATAAATATAGTATATTTTTCTGTCCCCCAAAAAGCAACAGAGTCCCTACTGTTTAATTCACTGTTAGGTATCAGTGTCTCTTTTCCTATTGCTCTAAGAGCTATATATCATCCAGATTGAAATCAGCAAGCGATAACTATGTAGGATTTAAGAATTGGCTTTGGGTTGGGCCTTAACACTGCAAATATCACTTGTTTGGGTTCAGAAATCAGAATCTTATATTTAGAGAAGAAGAGTTATTTCATGCTGCACCATTTTCCCCATAGGCTTGTTAAAATATTAATGTTCCACTGTTTTCTAATTATTCCAGAAGAAAAATTGGTAAATTAAACTTCATATAAGGGGAAATTAATAACTAAATGTCAGCAATATATTATAAAGTATTTCCCCATGAGAACATTTGACTTTTTTTTTTATTTTTACCAAGAACATGCATTGGTACATTGTATACATAATGATCATAATCAATATGGTTATTTTGTACCTGTACATGATACATCTTGGTTTTCCCCCCTCTTCCCCCCTTTCCCTCCCCTCCCTTCCATTCACCCACCCCTCCCTATTTGCAACAAGTGTAGCTACACTTTACCATTTTTCCCCTTTCATCTTACTTTTCTTTGAAGAAGGTTAAAAAAAATTTGACTTTTTGAAAGATATAAACCTGTACACTTTGTTTAAATTTTAATTCTGAAAAACCATAATCGGGCTCTGATAATTTTATTTTCTGTATAATAGCCTTAGGTTCACAATGAAGGGCTTACCAATTTCTCCCAGCCATGCTTGATTTACTTTCTAAATTCTCTGAAGCAACAGATGTCTTCAGTAATTTTCTCCACATTTATTTATTCATTACTGCAATCTGGTTCCATTTATAGGCTCTTTCTGAGGGTCAGTAAAATGATCCATCAGGTTGCCTAGATCTATAAAGCTTCAGATAGTAAATGCATATAAGTTCTATATTACTTGAGTTGATAATTATTACAGACTTGAAGATAGTTCACAGAGATTAAAAAATGGAAGGAAAAAATGGTGACTCAGAGAAATGCAAGAAATCATTAAACACTCCAAGGTATGTGTGAAAAGTGCTTCAGAAGGAGAGAAAAAGCAGATAAAAATATTTGAAGGAATAATGGCCAAAAAATACCCAAACATGATGAAAAATACTCAAGTGCACATCCAAAACATTCAATAAAATCCAAGTGGGATATATGCAACAAGATCCACATCCAGACACATCATGATAAAGGTGTTGAAAGTTAAAGACAAAGAGAAAAATTGAAAACAGCAAGGGAAACATGATTCATCATGAGCAAGGGAACCTCGTTGAGATTAACAACTGTCATTTAGAAGTCATATAGGCCAGAAGACAATAGGGCGGTGTAAAGATTAATCATTATATTTCAACTTGCTTGGGGTAAGAAATGCCTAGCAGATTACTAAAGCACACTTCTGGGTATGTCTGGATTAGAGTCATGGAGATGTGACCTTGGAAACCATGTAGGATGGCTCCTGGCCCCTTCCTCTCCGCCACTCTTCCCCTGTTCTCCTTCCTGGATGCCACAAACTAAATATCTTTGTTCCATCACACCCTTCCTCCATGATCTTTCTGCCCTGGAACCAGCTGACCACAGCCTGAATCCCTTGAAGTTGCGAAGCAAATTAAACTCTCTTTAAGTGGTAGATGCCTGGCATTGTGTCCCAGTGATGGAAAAGCTGACAAATACCGATGGTGAATCCAAAGAGCTGATGGAAATGAAAAGCTCCCAACCAAGAATGTTACTTTCAGCAAAACAATATTTTTTTTAAAGTAAGGCCACATAAAGACAATGGAACAAATTAAAAGCAGAGATTCATTGATATCACATCTATCTTACAACAAATACTAACAAAATTTCTTCATGCTGAAAGCAAATAACACCAGAGAAAAATTTAAATTATATAAAAAAGAAAGTACACCAGCTCCAGTATCTGCTTGGTAATTATAAAGTACATTATAATTATATTTCTTCTTCTTTTTTCTTATCTGATTTTAAAAGCAACGATCTTAAATAATATTTAAATTATAGCATTTTTGCACCTATCACACAAATAAATATATTAGGCAATTAAAGTACAAAGAAGGCAAATGAGAACAAATGTGTTTTAGAGTAAGAAAATCACACTTCATGGTAACTCAAATTCACTGGAAGAACTGAGAGAATCAGAAATGACAATATAATGGTTAATATTACAAACTCTATAAATATATATTTGCTATTTTTCCCTCCCATAGCTTCTTCAAAACATATACAACTATATAGGGAAATAAATAGAAAATGCATTTATGGGTTTGTTTAATATGTAGATGTAATATGTATAACAACACTAGAAAAAAGAACAAAGAAGGAATATCAATGAAAATATCAAAAAAATCTATAAGTTTTATAAGGTAATAAGAAATAAGAATATTTTACAATGAAGAATGGGCAATTAGTCTGGAAGCTACAGTGAACACCTATCTATCTGTACGTAGATACGGCCCTTGATCTGGCCAAGGTAGGGTAGTGCTTACCCAGCTAGGAACATGGACCAAACAGAACTACAGAACTGTCCTGCCACATTGTACTGCAGTTGTGTCCCAGCCCCTGATACTACCAGGGGAAGAGCCAATGATTTCTTACTTTGTGGCCTAAGAGCTGAGCTTCCCCTGCCTGAGTGACAGTTACATCAGACCCTTCCACACTGTTGTGAGCCACCCTAGAAAGGGGCAGGGCCAAGAGGGGCCAGTACCTCTGACCCCAGTTCTTCCCCATGACTTTTTCTGGATGAGCATGGGTCCTATAATCTGATACACAATACAGTTTGGCCATTAACTGCATGACAAATATGTATAAAAATTTATGGGATTAGAGTTAATGCAATATTTGTAGGAAATTGCATTAAAATAAAATTTAATAATTAATATTTCAGACAAAATAGATTAAGAAATTAGAGAAAAGAAAAAAGTAAACATAACAAGTAGACAAAATGAAATAAGATGAAAGAATAAATTAACGAAAACACGCAATATGGGCACTAACAATGACAAAGTTATGTCTTTGAGAAGAATAATAAAATATCGTAACTGTTCTAAAACTTGTTACTTCTAAAAAAGGATCTGGGGCTGAGGGTGTAGCTCACACATAGAACACAATCCTCAGGACAAGGAAGAAAGAAGAAAGAAAGAAAAGAAAAAGAAAGACAAGAAAGAGAGAAAGGAAGGAAGGAAGGAAGGAAGGAAGGAAGGAAGGAAGGAAGGAAGGAAGAAAGAAAGAAAGAAAGAAAGAAAGAAAGAAAGAAAGAAAGAAAGAAAGAAAGAAAGAAAGAAAGAGAGAGAAAGAAAGAGAGAGAGAAAGGGAATATAATTTATAGACATTATACAAATTAGCAAGATAAAATTTTTTCAAATTCCATGCCAGTAAAGTTAACTACTTACATAAATAGATAAATCCCTTGAAAAAAATGTGATTTATCAAAATCACTTAAAAGGAAACAATTTAAAAGCAGTATGATATTATAGCCTTAAATAAATGTAACTATCAGTCACAGATTCGATATAACAGGCTGGGAATAGGACATGTGAGAATTCATGTGATAAGATGAATTTAGAGTTTTGTTGAGTGTTTGAGATGAATAATAAGAATACTATATGAAATCTTTGAGAAATTTTTCAAAGATAAAATGTTCTTTATCGGCAGGTATGAAAGCAACATTTGGTAAAATTTGACAACTACTGTGACTGTTATGGTTTATACCTGGATGTCACCCAAGATCCTCATGCTCTTATTGGTGGGAATTTGGAAATGGAAGCTT
Organism: Hystrix cristata; assembly: GCA_004026905.1. Classification (NCBI taxonomy): domain Eukaryota; kingdom Metazoa; phylum Chordata; class Mammalia; order Rodentia; family Hystricidae; genus Hystrix; species Hystrix cristata. Next base: position 27,424 of record PVJO010019597.1, read on the forward strand.
ACAGCTGATTATGGGACCTTAAAGCTGACTTGCTCTTAGAAGGTGAGGTCTGGTAAGAAGAGGAAACTCATTGTGGGTGTGACCTAGAAAAGCCTATCTCTCTTCCTGGCTCTTGTCTTGGTCTTTTCTGTGCTTCTGTCTACCCTACCATGGACTGTTTCTCCTCTGCCATGCCCCTCTGCCATGCTGCCCTGCCTTGGAGCCAGCTGACTATGGGCTAAAATCTCTGTACACTGTGAGCCAAAATAAACCTCTCTTCCTCTAAATTGTGGGTATCAGGCATTTTCTCCCAGCAACAAGAAAAGTGACTAAGACAATGACAAGTCTCTTAACAAATAGGAATGGAAAGGAACGCATGGTAGATATATGGCAAACTCATCTGAGCTAATCATGAACCATTGAGAGCTCTCCTTACACAACCACAAAAAAACAGGTGCCATTACACCTTCTATTCCACAGCAGACTAAAAGTTCCAGATGATGATAAGAAAAAACAACAAAAGCCACAGAGATTGAAATATAAGAAACAAAACTGTCACTATTGGAAAAAGATACGATTACTTAAGTAAGTCAATTTCCACTAAAAATGTAAAAGTACAAATTATTAAAACTCATAAGACTTCAGACAGATTGCTTAATTAAAAAATCAGCTGCATTTTAATGGCAAAAAATTAGAAAATTCAATTTTAAATAAAGCAGCATTTATCAGAGCAACATAGAATAAGATAATTAGAATAAATCTAATGCAAGATGTGCAAAGCCTTTTTAAGGAAAACAGCAAAACCTTATTAAAGGACCATTAAAATAATCCAATAAACAAAGAGGCTAAGTTCATTGGTAGAAAGTCTCAGCGCTATGAAGATATCAGTCTTCCGCAACTGAATTCAATGCAATTCCAAGACATAACCTACTTTTTCATAAAGTTTAATAGTTTTCAAATGTATATCAAAATGCATAAGATGAAATTAATAAGATATACCTAAGGTAGATGGTAGAGAAAATTTAATTAACAGTAAGGAAGACCTTTTAAAAAAGTGTAATTACAAAGAAAATACGTTATCTATACAGAAATACACAAACAGGACAAATGAAAAAATCGCCTCAGAACACATATACACAGATATACACTGACACCCGGAGAGAATCTGACTTAGGACGCGTTAGAATTGGAAATCAGAGACAGATTATGTTTATAAATGCTACTAACACAATTAAATTATTTATGTGAAGAAAAGAAATTGGGCCACTGTTTTATACCTATACTATTACAGCTTTAATCAGAATTCTAGTACTTAGTATATATTTAAGTCATTTTATGCCCACAGCTATAAAAAAAAATCTAGTTAAAAATTTATTCTTACTTTCCAAATGATAAAACTGAGACACGGAGAAGTCAAGTTACTGGTCGAAGTTGAAATGTGAATTTCCTAGGAAATTTCCTAGGAAAGTAGCAATAGCTGGGATTCAAAACTAGGAGGCTTGATTTAAAAATCCTTGCTTTTAACCATTATTCAAAGTGATCGTTATTAATTGTAGGTAGTTTAGACTTTATAGTTTTGGGGAAAGAAATATTCCCTGGGCGGGATGTGGTGGCACACACCTATAATTTCAGCACTCAGAGGCTGAGGCAGGAGTATCACCACAAGTTCAAGACCAGGCTGAACTACAAAGTGAGACCCTGTCTCAAACCACCCCAAAGAAAAAAAAATCTCCCAAAACCTTCCTCATCCTAAGGTAGCAAGCATGTTTAAACAAAATGCAAACAGCACACCTCTTAAAATAAAAGATAAATTATCAGACATAAAGTTAAATTCATCAAAGACACTTAAAGAGGTAAAAATTTGACCCGTGAACTAGAAGATGACACCCTGAGCATTTATAACCAACAAACAAATCATATTCAGAATTTTTAAAAAAATTTTTGAGACAATAATGAAAACTTTTTTTAATCCTATTTCACTGAACAGAAGATACAATAGGCATTTCTTGTACAAACATTTCACAAAGAACCAAGAATTGCCCAAATATTCGAACTCTATTCCCAGTCGTCCATAGTGAGGAAAATTCAAAGTATAACCAAAATTAAATTCTATTCCCCACCCACTAAGCTGACAATAATTGAAGATCTCTAATATTGAATGTTGACAAGGATGCAAAGTGACAAAAATCTCTGTATACTGCTGCTCAGGATATAACTCTGACCAACTATATTAGGTATCATTTGCATTACCCAAAATACATAATTACAAAAACATATACATCTGTCTACACAACAGTTCCACTCCTGAGCCACATACAAAAATATTCTTAGCAGCATTGTTTGTAACCACAAAGTATATACAGGTATGCACACACGAACACACAGAAATTTCCAAGATGGAGCAAATATATAAATTTAGATGTGTTTGTTCAATTAAATACCATCTAGCACTATATTCCTTAGGGATATATACAACTACAGCAAAACTATGCAGAAATGCAAGATAATAAGAAAAGAAAATGAACTGTCGGTCACACCCGGAGGAGAAGGAGGGATATGGATGGGGCAAGCGCACGAACCTCTGGGGTTCTCAGGATTTTTTTTTAATTGTATATTGGGGGCCAGCATAATCATTTTACTATTATTCTCCACACTATATACATATGCCAGATACACTTTTAAAAATACATGATATACACTTTTAAAAATATACGATATACACTTAAAGCGTGTGATTGATATTTAAAGATTTTTAGGCAGGAATACAGGAAATAAAATGTGTCTGGAATGCTGCACTGAGAACCTCGAGCGCATCTCCCCTTCGCACAATCTTCCTGCATGTTTGGGAGTCAGATGAGATAGAGTCACAAATTGTTTTTCCCTTTTACATAATTGGCAATTCTTTTGCTTTTATTTCCATTTTGTTTTTATTAATCACATATTAGTTTTGAATTTTAAAATCAAAGCAAGAATGATTTTTCAGTGGAAATCTTTAATGGTTGAGAGAAATTCCTGAGCTTCAAGATACAGAAGGTAAAACAAAATGATGTGCCCTGCAGTGGATGAATGGATAAACGAACAGTGGTACAGACATAGGGAATACTACTAAATTTTAAAAGGCATTGCAGAGTGTTGATATGCTCAGCGACTCAAGGGCAGAATATTGAGTAAAAGAAGCCAGTCTCCAAAAATTACACACTGCATGATGCCATGTTTAGGACATTCTCATTAAGACAATACTGCAGTGAACTATAGGAATGAAGAAAAGAGGAAGGGAGGAAGGAAGGAAGGAAGGAAGGAAGGAAGGAAGGAAGGAAGGAATAAAGGAAGAAAGGAAGGAAGGAATAAAGGAAGGAAGGAAGGAAAAAAGGGAGGAAGGGAGGTACTTATATATCTTTCAATGCAATATGATATTCTAGATTGGATCCTGGAACAGAAAATTGACATCAGTGAGGGAAAAAAAAAAAAAAGAAAGAAAGAAAGAAAAGCCTGATGATATCCAAACAAAGTTTGCAGTTTCATTAATAATAACATACTGATTTGAATTTCTTAGTTTCGACAAATATACTATAGTAACATGAGATGTTAACACGAGGAAAAAAGCTAAGGAAATATAGAAATTTTTTCTATTACTTTCACAATTTTGTAAACCTCAAATTATTCCACCAAAGGTTTAGTTACAAAAAACACAAGGACAAGTGTTGATAGTAGCTACATTTTTTTCTTTTAAAAAGCAGAGGGCGGGACATAGCTGTTTATTTGTGCATCCATTTACATTTCCAGGACAATGCGCAAAATGCAAGTTGCTTTAGAAAAGAGGAAATGAATCTCTAGAGGACAAGAGGAAGAGATAATTTTAATTATGCACATTTTTATGCACTAATTTTGAGTCATGTGGTTATATTAACTATTTAAAACAATGTTAATTTTTTTTTAAATACCAGGTGTGGAATTGATTGACCAAAGGCAATGTGTCTTTTACACCCCCTGATTGCCTGGGGAGAAATTTCTCATGAATTGATAAGGAAACAGCCCCCAGCTCATTCTAGAAGGCTTTTTCAGTTTGGTGGAACAGTCCTGCAATTCATAATTAATCTTTCCTTCTTTTGACACTTACAGCACCTTTCAATTGTTGAACTCTGTGCCATGTACCACGCAGGGCAGTCCAGAGCACCGGGGCTGCAGGAACGGGATTGACCTGGGATGGCCCCACTGAGTTACAATTTGAGGATCCTGCTGGGATTCTGCCTTATTATAAGATATTGACCATCTGTCTTTTCAAGCCCAGTTTGTCATTGACCAGCAAGTCACTGGTCCGCTGCTCTGCTTCTGGGACACTAAGGTGCCTTCCTGCAGGATTCTTGCTGTTTATTCCACAGGAGATGGGGAGAGCAGATTTTTCCCCCACCATGCAAAGCATTTGTTATCTTTCCTATATCTATGATAAAAATTCATATTTTACAATCAACTTAGAAAAAGAAGAGAGAAAAAAATTACTGGTAGGTACCGTCTAAAGTGGTTTTATTACTCATTTTTTAAATCTCATTTTTGACAGAGTCAACAGTAAGTTTCAAGGGCTCCAAAGTGACTAAATAGACTTTAAATGCCTCTTCCTTATCTCTGAAAGGACTATAAATGAGGCATTTCCTCACTACCTGCGAAGCAGCCCAGACCTGGTACTTCTGTGGGAATTAGTTGCACATCCACCAGGAGGCTCACCCAAGGAGACCAGGAACCGGCCCTCATTTCTAATCTTTTGTGTGTTTTTGTGGTTCTTTCTCCAGAGGGCTGCTGCCAGGAGACTGGCCCTGCACTGACAAGTCTCAATGTAGGATCCTTCGCAAAGACCAGCGTATGAATAGCACCCGCTGGAGCTGTGGCGAAAAGCAGCCTTTTATCTGTGTTCATTGCCTAAGAACAAATAGCAAATAGATTTATAATCATGCCATCTATGTCTTGCTTCATATTGTGAATAATACAAGTTGTCTGGTCCCTAATTCAGAAGCACCTGCAAAGACAAGCAGTCAGAGCAAGCTTTCTGAGAAAGGGCATTTCCCACAGCTCTGAAGGAAGCAAGAGGCACTAAATGATTCCCTGTAAGTGCATTCCTTACACTTTTGGTTTCTTCCAAAGAACACACATCGATGAAAGGCATTTTCTCGCTCTACTTTCAGGATTCCAGGTAGAAGCAATACAATAACTAAGTGTCTGCGAATACGCTGCTCATGAAAAAAGAAAATCACTTAGATCACCACAAGCTCTTTGGTAACAATGACAAAACAGAATTACCGCAAATCATCTGGGATCCAAGAAGCTGTACATATAGAGAGAAATACATAGAACAAAGGTGACTACAACTCCCTAGTGGACCAGGACTGTCACTGGACTGTGCTAGAAGGAATATATTGCAGAAGGAGGAACTCTTAAAAGGATATGCACCAGACCGCACACCCACGGATTCCACAGCCACAGAGTCAGCCAGCCACGGTTCAAAAAGGTGTGGAGAGAATAAAAAGAAGTAGGATGCGTTATACACACGCACCAACTCCACATGATGAATATGATCATTACATACTAGTAAAAATTCTTTAAATTAAAGAAAAAAGATATCTAAGTAAAAACACTTTTGAAAGATGTGCCTATCCTTAACATGTCCAGAAATTTTTCTTGATCACTATTCCCTAAACAGTACAGTAGAACCACTACATATGTGGCTCTTACATTGTATTAGGTATTATAAGTAATTTAGAGATTACTTTCAAGTGTATGGGAGGGTTGTGTAGTTACACGCAAATTCTACACCATTTTATAGGAAGAACTTGAGCAGCCACAAATGTTGGTATTCTGTGGGATCTTGGGACTAATCCCTCAAGATACCAAGGAACAACCGAGTAGCATTCAACGATACAGAGAGAAGAGTGAAATGGAACACAGTGATAAAGGATAGAACAGTGTTTTAGAAAAAATGCAGAAGAGCTGATAATTAGCAGCTGGTCTGAGAAAAGCCAGGCTACCTGTGAAGGTATAAATTTAAACTAAGGTCCAAAGAGATCTTGAGGTTTAAGTGAAAAAGAACCTTGTGTGCTTAGTCACAGGGAGCACAGACAGGTTCCAGCTAATATAGTCTGAATGTCATCCCTGGGCGGGCAGGGAAGCTGGAACCATGGCCTGGGAGATGGACAGGGAGACTGCATATCAGAAGCAGAGTCGAGGTTACAGGACCAGAATGGTCCGAACGATAACCAGCACCATGGAGCTGATCAACCAATGCTTTGGGGGGCTGAGCGCTTTGTCCCACCACTTCATTTCTACTGTGAGTATCTGCACAGAAATACCTCCTTTGTATCAGTTGTTTAAGAATCTCTTCCCAAGTGGCCAGGCCTATGTTACGTACCATGTTCTGGTTGCCGCAGGGTAGCCAAAGAGAAAAGCTGACCCTACCACTGGACATCTGTGGGAAGAGATGGGGATGTACCTCACACCAAGATTCTCAGGAACC
>PVJO010019598.1:0-33837 GCA_004026905.1 Hystrix cristata
ATACACAGTACATTGAATAGGTACAGATATAGCATTTAAGCCTGAAAAATCTTATGAAGTAGGTAATATTTCTACTCTACGGAGGAAGCACCTGCAGTTTTATGAATTGAAACTACTTGGCCAAAGACACACAGACTGAGATTACAACGCATATGGCCCAGCGGACAGGTGTTGACGTACCTGCCATCACCCACCCGCTTTCATCTAGCAGTGACGGCTCATGTGGCCTTCCAGGAACCACCCTTTCCCCACCTCGTGCAACCTTCCAGGGACTGTCAGTCAAGGGCCCCTGCCCTCCCCTGTTCATAGGTAAGTAAGTCAAGTGTCTCTGTCCCGGGAATCCAGATCTTGAGTAGCATAATGGTGGTTGGTGCTGATTCATTTCAGTGGCTGTCATCGTGAGACATTGTCCTGTTCTCTCTTTCCGAGGCCGGTCAGATTGTCTCTGCGTGCTGGAAGCTTCCCTCTTATCCTTCCACTGAATCCCTCTGTGCTCAGGTGGGATGTGTTCAGACCCCCTTCTAGGACAGGGCCACTAATTCTACCCCTGCGAACAGAGTTGCTTTTCGGTGATGGTCGCAGCCAGGTTCCTCTCAGCAACTGTCCTAGGCCACACGGAGGGACTCCTCCCGCTTCTAGACCCTCTTACAGGAGACAACCTGCTGGAGGACAAAGGCGCAGCCCTCTTGCCTCACTCTGGATGTTTGGAAGGGCCAGCCAAGCTCCAGAGCGCCCCCTAGAGCGCCCCCTAGAGCGCCCTCCATTGCAGTCCCCATAGTTGGCCCTCCCTGGCGTCTTTCACTCCCTCCCTCCGGGTGCTGGCGCAGCAGCCGAGGCCAGGGAAAAGGACCTGAGGCGCTGGACCTGGCTGATTACTACGACTCGCGACCAAAGACTCGGGGCAACCGATCCAGGCCTGTGCTCCGTTGTATTAGTTTGCTGGGGCTGTCGTAACGAAGTATTGCACACAGAGCTGGAGGGCTCCAATGACAGAAACATACTTGTCCACAGTTCTGGAGGCCAGAAGTCTCGGATCAAGGTGTCAGCAGGCTTGGTGTCCCCTGAGCTCTCTGTGGCTTGCAGAGGGCACCTTCTCTACCTCTGCATGTGTTCTTCTGTGTGTGTCTGTCCCAATTTCGTTTTTCAAATAAGGACAACAGTCATGTTGGATTAACCCTCCTGACCTCGTTTTAATTAGCTCTTTAAAGACTTGATTTCTAAATACAGCAACATTCTGAAGTCCTGGCGGTTAGGTGCTAACATGAAGTGGAGGGGGTATGATTCAGGCCGTGATAACCTCCTTCCCCAACAGCTCCCTGTGGTGGTATTGGTCAGTGTCTCAGCTCAGATCAGCAGCGTCTGAATGCTTGACTCTCTTGCTAGCAAACTGGGTACACTGTAATAACCAGCTCTGAAACACAATGAATAGTATCAGCGACAGGGCAATATATGTCAAATAGAAAGCAGAGTTAAGAGGGACTCATCTGAAGTGAAAAAGAACTACTGCCTCCTTTTTAACACGTGGGCAAGATATAAAATAAGTGAGGGGAGAAGGATGATTCTGGGGGACCAGGATAACCAGAAGCCATGATGGAATAAATCAAGTTGTAGGCTTTTTATAATTATTATTATTGTGAAAAAGAAAGCCACGTGAAAATTTATTTTATAATGTTGCTATTGGAAGCGCCTTTCTAAGAATGTCACAAAGCCCGGGAATGATTTTTAAAGGGGGATAAATTCAACCGAAGAGAAGACAATTCCCATTGAAATCCTGAGTGCTGTGCAGCTGACTGAGACTGGAGAGCGAGCGGGAGTAGGTGAAATCCTCTCACTGAACATGCCTGCTCGCCCCGCCCCCTTTGTCTTTCTGCTTTGGGACGATCACTGAGTGTGTGTGACAAACGTAGTGTCTGCAGCTGAAAGGCTTGGATCACAACGGGAATTGCAGTGTGGCTTCCAGGAAGGTGTGCGCCGTGCTGCTTTGCATATGTCTACAGACTGATACCCCCTCGTTACATCAAACCCAACTCTGTCAGGAGTGGGCAGTGGCGGCTGCAGGCTTCATCCTCGAAGACTGGCTGCACCTCCCCACCTGCAGAAAAGGTCAAAACTGCAGCTGCATTCGAGGCTGCAGTGCCCACGGTTCCTGCACCTGCTGTAGCGGCGGCCACAGCCCCAGCCAACGTTAGAACAAAGGCAGGGAGTGTGAGCACACTCAGGACTACGGGACTTGTGGGAAGACAGCCACGTTCACATGACTTTGTTTTGCTTATCCCTTGTGTTCCTTCCCGTCTGAGGTGCCCGCTTGACCTTCTGGTTGCTGCTTTGAGTTGAAGCAGCATGAGGTCCTCACATAATGCTAAGTAGATGCTGATTTTGTGTTCTTGGACTTCCTACCCTCCAGAACTGTGAGCCCAAGTAAACTTCTATTCTTAATAAATTACCCCATCTCAGATATTCTATTATAGCAACAGGAAATAGAATAAGACAGGCACACGCATATGAAATAATGTATTCAGTTGTACGTGTAATGTGTTCATGCTTTGTGCAAACCAGTGAATGTACTTGATATATTATTTTCAAAAATAAAGAAAAAAGTCTGAGTGTATTTATGAGAAGGCAGAAATGGGAAGCTGGAGAAAGAGGAGTAAACAGGCCCTACAACTCTGTTGGAATGACTGAGAGCTCGAATATGATGCCTGATGATGGCAGGAAGGAATGCTGTGGACACCAAGACAAATGTCACGGATGTCACCGTCTTGCTTAATTAAGGCTGACACTGTACAAATGGCGTTTGTGGTTTTTCCCCATGTCTCCTTTGGCACTGCTTCTGACATTGCTTTTCCATTTTTAGCTGTTTCTTGAACCCATCTCTGCTGGGGGGCGGTGCTGAAGGAAAAGATCTGAGCTGGAAGGACTCGGATATCTGGGTCTAGATCCCAGTGTTTATACTTAGACTTCTTTACAAATTTTTCTATATTTTCCACCTGGCAGATTTTTTCTTTGTGATTTGCGTATGTACACATGAATCTTGCTATCTCAGGGCTCTTCATAAGCATGACAAATCTCTCAGCAAGGACTCTGTAACACTCCATTTCGTAGTCACATTTCTTTCCAACATTTGAAAAAAAAATTTCTGTAATGTACGTTCAGGGCAGTAAGAATGAGCTCAGAGGAGCAAGTCATCTGCACAGGGTCAATTGATTTGGATATATCGTTCTGCTAATCCTTCCCTGGAATGCAGTGGGGCAGAGGTCCACTTACTTATTTTATACAGAACAAAGACTTCTGCAGCCCCAAAGCAACACAGCTTCTTCCTGGAGACATGTGGAAGCGCAGGTGTGTGGTCGTCCTCTTCTGGGGCCCACCGTATTCACTTGTGAGTCTCCCCTCGACACGGATGCTGAACACGTATGACCTTTGGGACCAAGTGGGTGTGGAGGGGAGCTGAATACAATCTGAAATGTAGGATTTTGGGGGGCGGGGTGCAGGGGGTGAGCAGGTAGAGAGTAGTTATTTCCAGGTTGTTAGTCACTTGAGTGTTTCTGAACCGGCTTCTCCAGGGCACTCATGGTTGAGCAGCTTCACAGTTTAACCAGTTGCCACCAAACCCTGGCCTTTATCCCAGAACCGCAAAATGAGATCCCGGCCTTCGTTGTCTGTCTCGAGGCTGGGTGCTGCTTTGCAGTGACCGCCTCTCCGCCATCCATCTGTCAGCCTGGAAACACCGCTCTCCCTCTCTATTCCTGTCCCAGGAATATAATGAAGCAAGTTCCTTGGAATGAAGCCCTCGGTTGCCTTGTCCAGTGTTTAAACAGTCACACAATCAGTTCTCAGGGTAAAGGTTTACTCAAGTGAAACAGATCAACGCTGTATTTTGTTTCGTGGCTCAGCTTTGCAGTGTAGCATTAGTCTCTTTACGTAAAGCGTACAAATTATGATCCTGCCATTCTTCTATATTGTATTGAATTACCAATACAATCGGAATCAGCACCTCTGGAAAGTGCTGATGGCCTACTTTGTACTCATTTGCGTTAATCAATGTTAATTACAAAGCAAGCACAAGGGTTAACGAATTATAATGGGCTTAATTAAGCTTGGCAGTAACAAATGGCGTAACCTCTATGTTGTGGCCTCGTTAAAGGAACAGAAAAAGGGATAAAATAGGACAGAAAATCATCACGTAGAAGTTCATATTTATATACTGGCCACCTACAGAAACAGGATAGTGTAATAAGTTACACTACATTGGTTTTGCTAATTGTCAAGTCGAATATAGAGCAACATAGAGAGCTATAAGGCCTGTTCTTTAACCTTAAGGAATCTGTAATCTCATGGGAGGACAGACACAGAAAATCAGTTTTTAAAACTTCCCAATGAGATGAAAATGAGTAGTGCCAACCGTATCGCAAGACATTTAGAAGAGGGAGCAATCATCATGAGTGGTATACAGGTCTGATCAGAAAATATAATGTTGTTAAAGTAGAAAAATTTATTATAGTAAGAGACACATTGTCTTGAATCTCCTGAAAAATACAACCCCTCACTTCAAGCACACTCGTCCCATCGTCCTTGCCACTTTCTATGGCAGTTCTGGGAGTCCTCTTTCATGAGCGTCTTTGCAAGCTACGATAAAAGATACAATGAATGCTGCTGCTGAGCGCCATCCAACAGAAAGGCAGGCTTATGAAAACATTACAGTGCATCCTTATCCACCTTATTCACCAGACCTGACACCACGCCACTTCTGGCTTTTCCACAGGGTCAAAATGACCGCGATGGGTCAAGATTCCGAAATGATTCAGGAAATCGAGGCCACTAGGAGAGTGCGATGGAAGACGCTCATGAAAGAGGACTTCCTGAACTGCTTCAGGGATTGGCAAGAATGATGGGCTGAGTGTGTCTGAAGCAAGGGGGGAGTTCTGTGGGCGGTTCATGGCAATGTGTCTTTTATAGTAATACAAATTTTTAAAAATTTAAACCTTCGCTATATTTTTAAAAATACATATCTGATAGCCAATGAGGACTCGGGAAGGTAGAACTGAGAGAAGGAACTGCATGGAGGAGAGAAGGAACTGCATGGAGGAGAGGAGGCGAGGAGACATTCTTGCTTGGTGCATAGCTGGAGCCCAGGTTTGGAGGTGCGAGTGCAGTGTTCAGAGGACATGCTTGCTTCTGTGAATCTGCTTCATTGATTTAAGTTCTATACTCACATTGCCTGTCTGAGCCTCGGTCTCCTCACATGTACACTAAGAAATAACCATGAGACTCCTTTAGCTTCCAGCTACACCTCTAAAGGCCCTTGAGTAGGGTCCTAGCTCACAAGAGATTTTCTGTATTTATATTTCCACGTGGTTATAAAGTCTCCTGAGTTGTCTTTTCTCACTATATAAGACAGGATGTATTTGGATATAAACAATAACAAACACACCTTGAACCGACTTGCTCAAACAATAGCCGGCCATTTATTTCTTGTTCGACACAGGTCAGCCTGTTGGTTCTGCTGGCCTGAAAGGGCTCAGTCATTCTGGAATGCCCAAACTCACGCGTGTGATCTGCAGATGAGCTGCCTGGGTCCACATGGCCGGAGTTCCTGCTCACAGTCCTGATGGTGGAGTGGCTACTGGCCATGGTGCTGGATTTGACTGGGTCTCATCACTGCTCCGCAGGCTGGCCTGGGCTTGCTGACGTGGTAGGTCCCTAGAGCATAAGGTCAGAAGCATGCGCGGCCTCTTGAGGCCAAGGCTTAGAAATAACATGAAGTCTATTCCACAGCATTCTGTTGACCAAGCAAATGACAGAGCCCTTTGTTTGGAAGAGTGGAGAGACGGATTCCACTTGTGAGAGGGGCTGCAGAGTGACGCTGTAAGGCTTATGCACAGGGTAGGGAAAGAGTCATAAATTATTTCTTTAACTTATTTATCTATGCTGCAGATTGAATCTAGGCCCTCGTGTATGCTGGAGAAGAAAGCTACCAATGTGCTATGTCCTTAGCCTCTATATGTATGTTCTGTTTGTTTCTTTGTTTTGTTTGAGAAAAGGCCTTGCTATGTAGTTCAGACTGGTGCAGGCTGGCCTTGAACTCACGGCGATCCTCCTGTCTCTGCCTCTCAAGTGCTGGGATTACAGGTGTGTGTCACCTTACCCGGCCCTATATGTATTTTTAAGCTTCCCATACACTGCTTCAGGTAAAGAGGTGCTCTCACCACTCCATGAGTTGGATGTGCTTTCTCAACTCTGCGCATTTGTTGAAGTTATTTCCTCTGTCTCAGAAGTCACTCTGAGCCCCACCCTAGCTGTTGCAATTCTGTCCCTTCCGCAAGGCCTGTGTCCAAAGCTAATGAATGCGTGAGACTTTTCCCTGTCATTTCAACCCAATGTGGTTTCTCACTCATAAGACGTTGAAATGCTGCCACAGACTTTATGAGGTCCATCAATTCTGAACTATTTGTGACCACAGACACAGTTACATGCAATTGAAAACAATCTTTCTCATCTTAGTATATAAAATGACTATGATTTAGGGTGATCGTTTCTATTAAATTGAATCTGCCGTGATTTCCACATTCACTTTGCTGTAAGAGAAAGCTGGCATTCATGGCTCTTGCTCATATATTTACCAAAATTACTAAGTGTGATTTTTGCTATTATCCTTACAGTTACTTTGGAGTTTAGATTTTCTCTCAGGCTCCCGAGTACACTTTTCAAATTACTTTTGCTTTTAATATTTAGCATGTTATACTAAATACACTTTTAAATTTTATGACTTAGAGAACAAAAAACTGCTGAATTTGGATATGACATCTACAATTTCTATCTCTGATACTATCATACATTTATTTGAAAACTGGGAAAACACTTGTTTTTGTTTATTGGCTTATTGCATAGCTCCTAAGTTCAATTGAAGTCCCTTAGTACAAGATATCCCATACAGAGATATTAAGTGTTCAGTGTGAATGACACTTCTGGTAAGTGCTTTTAGCAGATAGGAAAATAGACGGGTTCATGAGATGTCAGTTATATCCGCTGTCCCAATTTAAATGTGCCTGTCTGCTGTTTACTAAGGTTTTAAAAAATATTGTTTGTGAAAGAGTAAATCAATTTTATTCCTTATAAGCTACAAAGAAAACAAAGCATGGCTGATGGGGATGTAGTACTTTTCTTCTGACAATAGTATTTCCAGATGAGCCAAATGTTTTGAGGAGGAATGAATATTGTCTTGCAGCACTATCTCACTTTGAAGTGAAGAAGCTAAAACTCAGGGACTTTAAATCACAATGATTTGGCAATAATGAGATTGCTAAACATTCAAGAAAAAAAATCTCAACAATAAATGAAGATCAAAATAAATTACACTAGCACGAACAAAAACCAATCTGCATGTGCACAAGCGTACACAGTTATACTCTTGCCTTACTGACAACAGGGTTAATGCTTTATTCTTATTTAATACTGTTTGGGTTTTAACTAGGTCTCAGGATCTTCTCTTTTGTGTTTTTCATCACAATTCAATGTTTTTTGAAAATAGAAATGTCCCCTGCTTTCAATTAAATTTATAAATTATGAATTCTTGGCCTTATTTATGGCATGGGTCCTTTTGGTTGATTAGTAAAAGCAAGTTGCAAGATTACATTTTTAAATACATAAGATAAAATACATGATATGAAAGGAAAATCAATTACATTGAAATACAGCTATCAAAATATTAGAAAATTAATTTATTATGGAGTCATATAGTGAATAAGTTCTAGTGGCAGTCTAATAACTAATATAATTGCAAAGTAGTGAGAATGTAATGACAGTTTGAGCGCACAGCACTAACTCTACTTTAACCCTAAAATAACTGACTTCTGGAGGCATCAACGTCTCAAGTTTTACTAAAACTAGCATTTTATTTAGGGACAATTAAATATGTATTTTTTGCTTCATACAAGTTCTTGGACCATATGATAGATGTGTTACTTTAGCGTTCCTTGAGAGCATGCAAGTGCTTCTGTTGGTGAGGGTCCCCTCCCACACTGACTCTGGGGTTGGACATCCGACTGCCTTTGGCCAGTTGGACATAAACCAATGTGATTCCAACAGCAGCCCCAGCATTCTGGGAGGCCAAGGCAGAAGGATTCCAAGTTACAGCCCAGTCTGGGCAATTTAGTAACTCAGGGAGACCCTGTCTCAAAATAAGTTAAAAAATAAAAGAAGGTGGTGGCAGTAGTGAGAATGCAGCTTGGTGGGAAGGCTCTGGGTGCAATCCTCAGTACTGCACAAACAAGGAAAAGTGAAACAAAACAAAACAAGACCCCAATAAAATCAGCGGAGGGCCCCCTCCCAAGTCTTGGACCAAAAGAAAATAAAGCCTTTTGCAGAAAAAAAAAAAAAATCAGCAGAGGCTTGTGCTCTGGCTATTTTGTCTTAGGAAGAAATATGGTCTAATATTTTTAAAGATCAAAGAGAGGTACCAGCTTTTCATCATCTCAGCTGAACTCAGCCTTAGCCATATAGCCTAGAGGAGATCGCCAACCTACAAAATCCTAAGAAATAATGAAAGATTTTTGTTTTAAGCTGTTAAATTTGGAGCCATTCGTTATGCAGCTAATGCTGCACGACATGGAATCTTGAGTGCCACTCACTGGACCTTTGGGCCTTGTGAATGTTTTCCATTATCAGCGTTTCAAAACTCCCACACAGTTTTCTTAGGGATAATTTCACCCCTTGCTCCTCAAGGCGTGGGGGTCAGGATGGGCAGCATGCACATCCCCTGGAGATGGCTTCGCCCCAGACCTACTGAGTTAGGATCCGAAGTTTTACAAGATCTCCGGGTGATTCGTACAGCACTCAAGCTTGCAAAGCACGTTAAAGTGTGTACACTAAAGTTTGAGAACACGAGCAAGCCTCTCCCAATCTTTTTTTACAGAAACTTTTCTCATTCTCCAAAAGAAATATTTTCTGCTGAGTCCTCGCACTCTCAGGTCCCTAGCGAGACGGAGACTTTTCGAAAGTGTTCTGCGCACTGAGCGACACCTGTGTCTGGCGGTCCCGCGTACAGGGACTACAGCTGCTGTTGGGGCGTGTCCGGACCCCGCCCCGTGAGAGAGAAGCCCGCGCGATTTGTCCCTATGCAGCTCCCATATAAGGCGGGCCCCGCCCCCGCCCCGCCTCCCAGCGCCGCTTGGGCTCCCTCTCTGCCTCTCAAACCAGCCTGTTGCTACTGCGCATGCCCGACCCATCACCCGCTCCGGAAATCCGCTTGCCGAGTTTTCCGGCCGCCCATTGGTGGAATCTGCACCCAGCTCAGTGCAGTCAATGGGGGAAAACCTGGTGTTTCCAGGGTTCTGAGGATGGTGATGAAATAATGAGTCCTTGTCTGAGCGGGCTACGTGCTTGCAGAGTTAGCATCTCAATGCATGAATTAAGCCCATAGAGTTGTCCCCGATTTGCGATGAGATAGAGCTCTAGAGGTAGACTCAGGGACCGTGGCCTCCGCCCCCAGATTGGCTTCCTGGGCTCAGGCTGGTCCTGACTGGCAGCTGGAAGGGCGGGGGCCTAGGGCTGGGCTGCCTGGAAGGAAAGGCAGGAGAGAGCGGAGTTTAGCCGCTCTCGGTGGTTTCTGTGACCTTAGCCCGGCAGCCGCCCAGTGACTCTAGGGTGGTGTGAAATTCAGAATGCAAGCATGCTGGCTGAGTTTACATTCTGCAGGAGGGAGCTAGGCGGGGACCCACTTGCACCGGGGACCTTGCCTCCCTTGTGATTAAACCAAACTGTAAACTAACAAGTGTGCAAACACTCGTACTAAGATCTGACTTCAGCCTGGGTAACAACATTCCCACTTGTCATCTCGGAGCCTCAGTTCGTTCGTCTGTAAAATCAGTGAGCTTGCTAATTCACGCACCGCAGGATAAAGCCAGGTCCATGTGAACGGTTGAAAACTCTGCTTTTGGTAATCAGTCCCCAAGATTGTGGTCCTTGCCCTGGCCCTAAACTGCAGAGATCCTTTCCGCTCCGGTTTTTAGGGAGATAAGGCTGGGTGTAGTTTTCCTGCAATTAACGCGCCCAGTCGCCTGTCCTGACCCTGGGCTTTAACCCAATTGGCTAAACCGCGGATTTGGCCACTCCTGAGTAGGTGCTGGCTCCGAACTCCTCCTGCAAGGCCCCGCCCACCCTCGACCCGGCCCCGCCCCCCAGCGCCAGGCTCCGCCCCTCAGCCGCCCGCCTGCCCCGCCCACTGTCCGTCCGGCACGCCCCCTCTCCGCGCATCAGGCCACCGCCAAAGCCCGGAGTGTGGATCACGCGGCCGGAGTCTAACTGCGCATGCTCAGTGGCCCGGCAGGTGGGGCCGCCGCGCGCCCGCAGGTCCGGCCGCGGCTGAGAGGTGGGGGCGGAGGGCAGTAAGTGGGCGTGGGCGGGGGCGGACGGCCGAGTGGACGAGGCTGCGGGGTGCCGGCCCGGTGCGAGCCCGCGCGGGCCCGGGCGGGATGAGCCATGGCGTCCGTCAAGGTGGCCGTGAGAGTTCGGCCCCTGAATCGCAGGTGAGTGGGGCCGCGCGCGCCCCACCCGGGCCTTCCCCGCTCCCCGAGGCCGCGCGGGCCTCCTGCCGCGCTGCAGGCCCCCGTCGCGCAGCCCCGGAGGGGACCGGGGGCAGGAGACCCCTTCACTGTCCCACCCCAGTAACGTTAGCTTCGCCTGTCCCCTTGGAAGAGCCTCGGGGGTCGCAACCCTGAAGACGCGAAGTATTTGTGGGGCCCGAGAAGGGGGGACGGCACGAGCCGTCAGGCACACTCCTGTACAAGGCCAGCTCGGAAGTTCCCCGACAGCTAACCACGGTCAGTTTACGTCTGATTCGGAATCCCCGAGTGTTGCCCCTGACTTCTAACCACTTCTGGTAAAGGCTTGGGGAAACTTGGAGAGTTTTGACTCCTAGAGATAAAGTCAAGGACATTTTACACGTGTTTGAAATAGTGCTGATGTGAAGAGAGGGCCAGAGTTGTGAGCACATTTCAAGTCTGATCTTGTTATATGTTTCTACAAAGTAATGCTTTTCAGAAGTGTTTTCACTCACTGGGAAATAGTCTGTCTCTCTTTTTGGTGACCTCTGTACAACCAGTTTAGAAAGATGCTTTGGAAAAGTTACTCTTTAAATTGGTTTAAGTTTATAAAGAATGAAGTGGCTCTAACAGTTCACACAAAGCCATTTGTTTTTATTGACTTCTAAACGGGCTGTTGGACATTCGACTTAGCATATGGCCTTTCTCCTTTAGTCATACTGTCAACTTACGGATATCAGCAACAGCTGATTAGGGCATCTGACGACCATAAAAACCAGAGAGTTCCAGGACTTCATATGACACATCTGAATCTGTTTTTCTATTGGCAAGGAGGGAGGCGTGTTTCTGATTTGTAACCACTGAAAACAAGTGCGTTTAGAAATCAATGGGGTTTTTGTGTGATTTTTCAGGTTACTTCTAAAGGGCTTTAGGGAAAGAGTTTGAGTTTTTGAACCTCCAAGAAATTATTTGTACACTGAGTCATACAAGATAAACAGACCTCAAAGTCATTTCGATGATTCAAAAAATCAATTATTCTTTATTTTGGACTTATATGTATAAGAAGTTTTCTCTTCTTTGGAATAATTTGAACTCATACTAAAGTATTGTATTATATGGATAACTTTAGAAACCATTTATTAAGCACCTACCCAGTACACAGTGTTGTGCTGGGTGGTGTCTGCAGGAGACGGTGAATAGGGTCTGGTATAAAAGTGTCCTCCAGGAAGCCACTGCCTGGTGAGGAAACTGTTTTATACTCACGTGGCTTTCATAAAACTGGGAAAATGCTGTGAGTTCATGCCTTTCCGGTATGGGCCTTGAGCCCAGGTTTGTGGAGCGGTGGTAGCAACAAATACAGAGTCCCTGGGCCTTGAGCAGGTTTATTGATGTCGTCACCTGGAAGCCAGTCTAGAGAAAGCAAGGGACTGGGCCTTCACTTCCTTGGTCTTCCGTTCTTTGTGCCCTTGCTGAAAGAATTCAGTCAAGACACGAAGGCTGTGCAGAGTGATGGGTAAAATATTTTGTCAAGTAGAAACACTGAGCATTCTGCCTGCAAACAGAATGCAGGCACTGAGTGTATGTGAATAGACTTCTATGCACACAAAAGTTAACTCCTGCTGATTCATAGAACTAGGATAATTAGGATACTTATCAACATTTTACTTAGAAGTTACTTTGGAATTGCAAAATGTCTTCCTGTTTTTTCTAGAAAGTCAGTGTTTCCTCAGGGGCTTTAATCATGTAAGGAAGTTATGAAAGAAAATTTAAGAAAGTAGAAGATAAGTTTGGTGCATTCTCTCTCAGATACGTAGTGTTGGACAAGCCGCACTGAGAGTCAAGGACAAGCTCATTGCCCAGCACACAGCGAGTGCTCCATGCATATTGACTTTGTTTGCTATCCAAAGTGTGGGATGAAGCTGGGCATGGTGGCATATGCCTGTAATCCTGGCACTTGGAGGATCAAAAGTTTGAGCTCAGTCTGGGCAACGCCCACCCTGTTTCCAAATAGAAAATAAGAAGGGCTGGGGATGTAGCACAGTATGAAGGCCCTGGGTTCAGTACCCAGTACTGAAAAAAAAATGTGGAATGGAGGCATCCATCTCTTAGCTGGAGGTGTTCAGTAGATGGTTGGAAACTTGAGTTTAGGTCTCAGATGATTCTAGGGCTGTCATTTGGAAACCTTTTTCACATAGACGACAGTTGAAGAGTGTTAAGTGAGAGAGTCAGGGAATGGACATGGAGTTGCCTCCTTAGGATCCCAGGGAGAAGAATGGCTTGCTGCCTGAGGTGGAGGGCCAGCACAGCAGGTTGACAAATTGGGAGGTGGGGGGAGGTGTCCAAAATAGTATGGACGAGAGAGGAATCCACTGAAGGAGGGAGTGGTTGTTGGTGTCGAATGTTACCAAGATAATGAGGAGATAATGGTCCTTCGGGATGAAAAACCTGGTAACCTTTCAGGGAACAGTTTCAGGGAGAGTCAGTGATCCAGAAGTTGGCAGTGAGGTGGGAAAGAGGTATACAAATGGTCAGCCAAAAATACTTGATCTAATTCATGGGAAAGACATGCAGGTTACAATGGCTATAGAAGCAGTTGTTACCAGTAAGATTGGTAAATATTAACTGAGCATTGGTTTCTGTTGAAACAGATACTTCCAAATTGGTCAGGGCAGTGTGAAGGTTTAAAAGCTCTGTAACATTCATACTGGGAAAATTGGTAGTAGCTATCAAGATTAGAAATTAAAGCCTTTGGCATGGCAATTTCATTTCTAAGAATTTATGATATGGATTATATTCCTTCCTATCAAGATAGAAATGTAAAAAATCTATTGCCTCATTGTGTAACAAAAAAAATCATGAGTGACTAGACTATAAAAAATATGGGGAATTTGTTAAATAATGACCTAAATCATTTGGTTGAATGCTATACAGCACTTAGGAAGAGTGTGTCGATTTTAAGCATCTCAAGATAAAGAATTGAGAAAAACAAGATACCCGCACATATAATCACATAGTACAGTGGACTACAGCTGTCTGCATGCATATTAAAAAATGTACAGACACGAAGAGTTATGTCTTTATAGAATAATATGTATGGAATGATCTATAGGAACTTTTCCTGGTGTGGAACCCAAGTGCTTGATTCCTAACAAGATTTGATGATTTTGTTTTACTACCTTATGGGTTGTGTGGTAGAAGTAGTGAACCAGATGCAATTGTGTTGCAATATCTATGTAATTATATTGTATAGGCCTAGTAGCAGCTACCTTATTGTGAGTTTGCAGGAGTGCCTTGTACAGAATCTACTCTTTGTAACAATATTAGCAGGTAGAGACTTGCTATGTTAGTTTACAGAATGGAAGCATACTGTGTTGTCTGTTTGGGTGGTTATAACAAAATACCTTAAGGTGGGTGACTTGAACATAACGAAGATTAATTTCTCGTGGTTCTGGAGGCTGGCGAGGCCAAGATGAAGATGCTAGCAGATGGAGCATCGGGTGAGGGCACCTTGTCACTGGGTCCTCATGACGTCCAAGGGGCCAGCTCTCTGGGGCCTGATTTACCAGGGTGAAGGTGATGATCTTACTCGGGGGGCTCCACCTTCATGACATAGTAGTCACTTCCTGGAGACCCCACTCCTAGTACCATTCCCTGGGGGCTAGATTCAACATTAAAATTGTAGGGAGCACCAGCGTGCAGACTGTAGCACATAGTTAACTTGTCCACAACCACAAGTGCTGCTTAAAATGAGTAAATCATTAGCAGAAACAATTTTCACAATTTTTATGGGCAGAAGTTTTAACAGTTTGTATATTATTATACACTTTTTCTCTGATTTGTTCTTACGGTAGACTGTTTATTTAAAAATTTTTTTTTGGTGCTGGGGATGGAACTCAGGGTCTTGCACTTGCTAGGTAGGTGTTCTACCATAGAGCTAAATTCCCAACCCCTAGATGGTTTTAAAAATAGGGTTTCTTTTTTTTATAGTTTTACAGATTCTAATTTTTTTTTCCTCTGAGGAGACAACTAAATAATAATTGGGTAGCTAATTTGTCCATTTCTTGTTATTCCCACTTGTTTCCTGTTATTCCCACTTCCTTGTCTTTGCGTGGAAATACTAGATGATCCTCTCGGGCCATCTGTCCCTCCATATAGGCCTGGCCGTACCAAGAGGGGCAGTGTCTGTAAAATAGCAATAATAATCATACATACCTTATAAATTGTAGTAAATAAAGAAAGCTTGTTTTTCTAAATGTTTTTGACTTTGATTGACAATGAACAATGCACTTTATAGCTCTGTAGATGAGTAAAAGGATTTGTGTGGTGTTTACATTTATTGTATGCAGTTCACTGATTTTCTGTTCTGTCATATTCTGTTTCATTAAAAATGCTACTTTTAGGTCATTACATTGATTTCAGGCTGGACTAAGGAGTTGCAGTTGGTAGTGTGAGAAACACAGAGTGGGGTTCAAATGAGAGAATTAATGAGGCCCAAGCTCTCCACATAGTGCCTGGTATCTAGCCAGGGCACTATGAAGATTACTTCTGTTAGGCTGAGGGTGTAGCTCAGTGTAAGAGCACTTGCCTAGCGTGTGCAAGGCCCAGTGTTTATTCCCAGCACCACATGTACACACATAGATTGTTACTACTATTATTTTTGCAGTTTAATGATTGTAACTTTATTCAGAAGCAAGTATTAAAAAGTCTTTTACCCAGTATTACCAAGTGTTGGCAGTGTGCCAGCATTGGGTGTGCTTTGCCAAGTCTTTCTTGTCCAAAGCAGGTCTGCTGCGTCCTGTCCCCTTTCTGCCTCCTGGGAGCCTTTCTTCCTGATTAGCACCTCAGGTGGAATTTAGCCTTCTGACTTAAGTTTAAAGGAGAAGAAGAAAAAAATGCTGGTGGCATTTTGACTGGGACTGACATCTATAGGGGATAAAGTCTCCCCTTTCAAAACAAGGTGACATCAAGGGAGAAGAGTTCCTGGTTAGCTTTGTAGGCTGTGCCATGGGCACTTCTTGCGTGAAGGATGGAAGATGTCTACCCAGACACTGCTGTGTGCTGACGTACATCTGTTTACCCTGGCAGCTGCATTTCTTCCTGCTGCAAGTTGACCTACCAAGGGCATTTTATCCTTATTTTACCAAGGGGAGGCTGAGACCTCTCAGATAAGAATGCTGGAATTTATATGGAAACAGAAGAAGCCTCAAATAGCAAAAGCAATACTGAGAAATAAAACCAAAAAGCAGGTAACATAGCAATCCCAGACTTCAAGCTATACTACAAAGCAATAGTAATAAAAATGGCTTGGTACTGGAATAAAGATAGACATGTAGACCAATGGAACAGAATTGAGGACACAGAAACTTCTCCAGACATATTCAAATATATGATCTTTGACAAAGGATCCAAAAGCATACGTTGGAGGAAACATAGCCTCTTTAACAAATGGTGTTGGGAAAACTGGTTGTCAATTTGTAGAAGAATGAAATTGGACCCATATCTTTCACCATATACTAAATTAAAATCAAAATGGATCAAAGATCTAAACATCAAGACAGAAACATTAAACTTTCTGGAAGACAAAACAGGTAAAA
Organism: Hystrix cristata; assembly: GCA_004026905.1. Lineage (NCBI taxonomy): Eukaryota > Metazoa > Chordata > Mammalia > Rodentia > Hystricidae > Hystrix > Hystrix cristata. The sequence continues at coordinate 16,133 of PVJO010019598.1, forward strand.
CACTTGAAGACATAGGAGTAGGAAAGGACTCCCTAACCAGAACCTCAATCGCACAGGAAATAACAACAAGAATCAACAAATGGGACTACATTAGACTAAAGAGTTTCTGTACAGCAAAAGAGTCCATTAGGAGGGTGAAGGGAAAACCCACAGAATGGGAAAAAAAATCTTTGCTAGCTACTCCTCAGACAGAAGACTAATATCTAGAATATACAAAGAACTCAAAAAAAATAAAACTACCTAAAATCAATGACCGACTCAAGAAATGGGCCAGAGAAATGAACAGATACTTCACAGAGGAAGAAATACAAAATGGCCAGTAAACATGCAAAAATGTTCAACATCTATGGCTATTAGAGAAATGCAAATTAAAACAACTCTAAGATCCCGCCTTACCTCAGAAGGAATAGCAATCATTAGGTAGTCAAACAATAACAAATGCTGGCATGCCTGTGGTGAAAAGGGAACCCTCTTACACTGTTGGTGGGAATGCAAACTAGTACAACCATTATGGAAATAAGTATGGAGATTTCTCAAGAGTCTGAAAGTAGAAATCCCATACAACCCAGCCATTCTCCTACTAGGTATCTTTCCTGAAGAGCTAGAGACATCATACTACAGAGATACTTGCAGAACAACGTTTATAGCAGCACAATTTGTAATAGCTAAATTTTGGAAGCAGCTCGTATACCCATCAATGGATAGGTGGATAAACAAAATGTGGTATCTGTACACAATGGAATACTATTCAGCTATAAAGAATGACAAACTAGAGTCATTTGTAGGAGAATGGATGGACCTGGAAAATATCATGTTGAGTGAAATAAGTCAGTCTCACCAAGCTGGAATAACACATGGTATCCCTCATTTAGTGAGGTAAAATACCAACAAAAGAAAAGGGTAAACAACGGACACAAAAAGACAAAGTGTTATATGTAAGCTGATAGACAAAGAGTTCAAGGGAACAAGAAGAAGGCAAAGGGGGAGGGGAATGAGAATCCAGAGGAATAATGATATTTTAAAAATAAGAACCTAATAACTGAAATTTAAATCAGTGACACATACACTGGGTACTATAGTAACTTTATATAGTTGTAACTTACTGCTGTATGTAGGTGGTGGTTTACATTGCTCACTGTCATAAGCAAAAGGTACAATTAATTGTGGTCTGTAAACTTGTGGAATGGCCTGTAAGTTTGTGTAATTTTGGATAAATTGTAATAAAGAAAAGAATGCTGGGCTGAGTCACCTTGTGTTCCCCACTGAGCCCATTGTGTGGCACTTTTTGCCTCTGGGCTCACAGATGACAGAGGCTTTTAGCTTCAGGGAACTGCAGGTCTAATGGCCAGGAAAGCACAGGCACATAGCAGTAGAAACCCTGTTGATGTGGAGCTGCCACAGGACTGTAGGACCTGGTGGGAGAGGTCTCCAGGGTCTCTCAGAGAGCTTGGAGTTTGAGTTGAGCCTGAAGGAGTATGAGTTACATCCTCATCCCAGTGAGGATTTTTTTTTCTTTTTTCTTTTGGCATTGGGGGTCAAACTGAGGGCCTTACACATGCTATGCAAGTGCTCTACCTCTGAGCTACACCCCCAGTCCAGTGCATTTGCATCTAGCCCATTCCACCTCTATGCTGGAACATAACATATCTGCTATTTTATGCCTTGTTTTTGTTTTTTTGAGAGACATTGTGAAGACCAGTCAGCAGGACAGGGAGGAGCAGAGGAATCAAGGGTGACTCTGAGTTTTCCCCAAGGTGGGAAGGCTGAGCATGGAGCTGGCTGGCGTGGGAGGGGCGTGGTGGTGGTTGACTCCCTTTAGGATGCTGGCAAAGATCCAGGCCGAGGGAGCTCAGGCAGGTGACCAGCTCTGCAGGTGCACGTTTGGAATTCACTCGTGGAAGGTGATGGTCACTGTGAGGGGAGGGACTGTGTCTCCAGGGATGACCACAGTAGAGAAAGGAGAGCACAGGAGGACAGTGTCCCGGATGGCCAGGCCTCTTCACCAGGCTGGCCGAGGGATCTGGTGTTTGTCCTCTGGAAGGTTCAGTGTCCTTTTTTGTAAGGCAGCATTTCTCCAGGTGTGGTTCATTGAGACTGAGGGGCTTGTAAAGCCAAAATTGTTTTCACAGTATTACTGTTACTTACCTTTATAACTTTTACCCTCTCTTGGCGCACAGTGGCATTTTACAGAACCTATGTAATGTGTGATGATGTTCGGGCTCTGTGCATTTTGGCTAAAACATCTCACGGTTTTAATTTCTAATGTGGTAATTTTTCAGTAGCTGTAATTGATGTTCATAAGGGCTTGCTGAGCTCTTCAGTGATTTGAAGACTGTCAGAGGGTTCTGAGGCCACACTGTTGCAAACCACTGCTGTAAAGTGATGGTGCTCCAGCCATCGGGGAGATGAGATGCAGTCGTGTATGGAGGGTGTTCAGTGTGTGTGGTGACCTTTCTGTAAGCCACAACTGGTACTGTTTCCTATCATTGCTGTTGTTACTGACAGCCTTACTAAGGAGGCCGGAGTGGAGGACCAAGCAGTGTACAAGCCAGGGAGCAATGCAGGCGAGCAGACTCCACGCCCACCCCAGGTCCAGGCTTGGCTAGCGGAGAGCTCCCCAGAGTGTGGGCTGCACAGGTCAAGGTTAAGCCCTGCTGCTGAGGCTCTGGTAGGGAGTGTTTCAGCCAGGGGGAGGTGCCGCTATGACTGCAGGAGCGTAGCAGGTGTGAGCCGACCTTAAAGTCTTGGAGGTGACACCTGTTGACTGCCCTTGCACCTGAGAAGAAAAGGGGGGGGGAGAGCCTAGTTCCCTAGGGAAGAGTATGGCTCCTGTAATATGATCTTCTCAAATGTCTTTGCTCCTGTTGTAGGCACAGAGCCTGGCGCGAATCCCAGTGCTCACCCGGGCATTGCAAAACCAGGCTTGGCAGAGGACAAGTGTTTTTGTTTTAAAAAAGAAAAACAACAGGTAGGGAGTTAGGGCCTTGGAGAAAGAAGAGTAAAGGGGCAAGGGAGGGCAAGGGGCTGGTTGGAGAGAGGGAGAACTGCAGCTTTGGTGGGCTCCCCTGGAGAGTGGTGCTGGGTTTGGGGACTCTTTCTTTTAGGTGAGCTTCCAAGTTATATGAAGCAAATGGCTGAGTTTTGAGGCATAGTAGTATTTTAAAATATCTTAGTGTTTATAATATAATTATTTAAGGTGTGAGTAGTAGCATTTGAAAATGATCTTTGATGACTGAGAGTATTTTACTAAACGTAATTTGGAATGAAACTTCTCTTGCTGTATTGTAAGCATGGACGTGTGTGTGTGTGCACACGTGTATGTGTGAGAGAGCGGTTGATGTGTGTGTGTCTTTGTGTGTGTGTGTGTGTGTATGAGAGTGTTACTTAGAAATAGTCCAGTTGCATGACACAAAGCACTTGATTTGAAATTGACTTATTTTACACACCATTATTTCATGATTAGTTTTCTAAATTAGTTCAGTAGATTTTTGCTGTTCTTGTAGATTCTGGAATTGGGACATAATCTCATTTTGTGAAAGAAAATATATTAATGATAGTTACAGCCTGTGGAAGGTGTAGTGTTTTATAATACCACCTGGTAATGACTGAGAACTTCAGTTTATTTTGTATCTTCACCTGTCTTCTGTCAAGTTTGAGGCATGAAAAGATGGTGGAGAAATCCTCTGTGGGAAGTTGGTCAGGGCTGTTCACATCATGCCGGGGATACTGCCCTCATTCACCCTTATGGGCCTGGGCTGGGCAGTGTGTGCTTCATCCACCTCCAGACACGTTCATTCATCACTGTTGTTGCCCAGTGGAGGGAAGGAGTTGTTTCTGTCATCAGCTATCTATTTGTCCATAGATGCTCTGAGAGAATTTCAGTGGGTGATGGAAAGTTTAGAGCAAATTTAGAAAGTTAGTGTGTTCAGTGTAATGGTCTTTATCTTAGTTACTTCTCATTGCTGTGACAAAATACCCGACACCCGCAGTTAAAGAGGGAAGGTTTATTTTGGTTTAGAGATTGTAGAGGGTTCCGCCCATAATCGGCTGGCTCCAGGGCAGGGTGTCTTGGCAGAGGGTCATCCCAGAGGAGAAACAGTCCACGGCAAGCAGACAGGCAGGAGAGAGCATGTTAGTCCTTTTTCTGTCCCTTATATTTTATGCAGGCTACCTGTCCTAGGGTGGGTGTAGCACTTACATCCTTAATCCTAGCATCACATCCTTGATCCCAGAACTATGCCAAACCAGTCAGTGAACCAGTTTAGTAATCACACACCCTTAATCCCGGCATCACACATTCTAGATCAGCCACCTCTGAAAAGCCCTCTCTATGACTGCAGGAGGCTTTGGGGGGACATCTAGACACAGCCGTAACAGTCTCAGTAGGTAATTTTGGTCGTTAATTACTATTCTGGCTACTCCTTCACCTACTAGGAATTCTAAATCTGAGCTGTCATCATCTAATCCTTAATTATCCTGCAGGGTGAATATTATTAGCTCTGGTTTATGGATGAGAAAACTGTAGACCAGAGAAGGATGAGATCCTGCTCGAATGCCACTTCTTCCCAGAGGCCTGTGTCATGTCACTGTGATATTCTGTTGTCAGAGAATTGATCTGAATTAAGTGTGTGTACCTGTGAATTTATTTTTGTTTGCTATTCCTTTTTTGTGTAATCTTCACGAGAGTCAGTAACTTTGTGGGTCTTGTTCATGGCTGTTTCACTAAGGCTTATGACTCTGCCAGGTAGACATGGGCAGTCAGGAAGTATACGTGGCATTTGCAACTGCCCCTCCTACCCTCCACACCTTGCCCTTCATGCTTGTAAAAACTAGGACTCCATAGCCTCAGCCTTGGGAGAATGCTGGTGGTGTTGCCTGTGAGGCGAAGAGAAAATCTTGACAGTACTCCTGCTGGTTATGAGGAAGAAGGGCAGGGTGGGAGAGAGCTGAGGAAGAGCCCAGGTGAGGCTCTTTCCCTGCCCATTAGGTTTGTTACATGTGAATTACACACCCTTTGTCGCTGAAGTTTAGAGAACAGGAGATGCAACCCTGCTGTGTTTAAGTGATACAGAGTATATGGGATACAACATGCTGTTGTCCCTTTATTCAGAAAAAATGTTTTTTGCATTTTATTTTGAAACAATTTTAGATTTAAATTGCAAGAATGCACAGGGTACCATTTTTTTTTTTTACTCATATTCCCCTAGTATTGACATCTCTCATGATATGATGATCCACACCAAGAAATTAATTTTGGTAGAACATCAAATCAGCTTTATTTGGATTTTGTAGGCTTTACCTTTTCTGGTTCAGGACACAGTGCACAATCTCATATTTCATTCAGTTGGCTGTTCTCTGAAAGTTTTCCAGTCCTCCCTTGTTTTCTGTGACCTTAGCTTTTGAAAAGTACTGGTCAGTTAATTTTTAGAACGGTCTTCATTTTGAGTTTCTTTGTTGTTTTATCATGATTAAATTGAAGTTCTGCAGCTTTGGCAAGAATATCACATAAATGATTTTGTGCCCTTCATAGCTTTGAATGTTATTACTGGTGATGTTGACCTTGATTACTTGGTAAAGATGTTGTCTGCTGAATTTCTGCATTGTAATATTTTAGTTTTTTCTCTTTGTAATTAATAAATATATTGGGAGGAGTTACTTTTTGAGCAGTTTTTGACTTCCATTTGCCATTTTTGTCCTAGGGGAACAATTTCTGTTTTCCTAATACAATTTCCTGTAAATGTGATAGTCACTTAAAACATGTTTTCCCCCTCTGATGTAGTGAAAGAGGACTTGTCCTATTTTTTTTTTTAAATGCAAGACTTGTGTTTTGGAAGGCTCATGATTGTACAGAACCGTGTACTTAAGACAAGATTTGCAGCAAGGTATTGCTCAGTGCACACTGACACTTTTTGCTTTCTAGTAGTTCATTTTTTAAAAAAAGATGATTATTCACTCAATTAATTTTATGGTTTGTAGCTTGAAAAGCATGATTGTGTAGTGAATTTATTGTCCAGAGAAATTGGTAAAATCTGATTTTTTTTTTCTTATGTGAGAGAACATTGAAATTAGGATGCTGTACAGCGGATGTCAGTTCTCTTCCTCGGAATCTAGGGGTGAACTGCGGTGAGTTGAGGTGGCAATTAATATCCCAAAAGGATTAACCAAGTTCAGAGAAAGAGTTTTAAACTTTTCAGAGTTGAGTTGGGACCCATTGTGGGACCTGGCTCTCTTGAGCTTGCGTTCCTTGGCCCTGGTGGCCTTGCAGTGTCTCATCTGCTGATTCTTATTAACAGAGTGTGAGTCACCAAGGCCACTGTGTGTGGAGATTTTGCTTGGGGCACAGGTGACTTGCATCCCCCTTGTCAGAGCTCCTTCTGAGTGGGGCTTAGAGTCCCTCAGAGTCCCTTAGAGTCCTCAGGGAACTTATAAGAAAAGAATGATTCAAGGTGATGGAGACTAGCTCAAAAGTGAAAAAAATTGCTGAGATAAAGCTTTAAAAGTAGATTTTGGTCTGTTTTCTTGCTTTTCCTGAGGTTAGTGTTAATATATGGGCTATGTCTGCTTATAGAAGGGCAACTGTGAGAAAACGGTCCATAGACTAGAGTGGGTACACACATGAGATGATTTAATTAAGTGCTTTTCTTTCATCTCTTTTTGAAAAAAATTAACTTTTCATTTTGAAATATTTACAAGTTACAAAAAGTTCTCATATACTTTTTGCTCAACTTCTCCAAATAGGGTACAGTGATCAAAACCAGGAAAATAGCATTGACATGGTATTATTAATAGATGTGCAGACTTTCTTTGAATTTTTTAAATTGCCCCAATAATGTCTATTATCTAGTCCGAGGTTGAGTCTAAGACCCAGCAGTACATTTAGTTGTCATGTAAAGCATCTCATTCTTATTTAAGCTTTTCTTGCCTATAGTAATGTAATGTTAAGACTAAGAATAGATGACATTTTTCCCAGAATAGCTTTGTCCATTGAAAATATTGAGGAATTTTGCCTGTGCTGTTGGAATAGCACTTTCAGCTGTGAACACCATGGTTGGTTTAATTGCCCATTTTCACAGGTCAAATGAAAAGGATATGTGGGGACTCTTAATCCTTGATGGGGTATGCAGGGCTGGACTATACAGTAAGTTGGGGGAAGGTGGTCTTCGGGGTGTGTCAAGGATTGCTTTTAGGCAGAATTAGCTAAATCACAGTACAGAGGCTGTGAACTTAATGCCTACAGGGGCTAGGCAGGCCTGGAATAACTCCACATCAGAAACCTGAGCACAGAGCAGAGGGTGAATGGCAGCAGATTCTGAGTATCTGAGTCAGGGAAGTGATAGGGCGTGCAGGGGCTTTTGGAACAAATTGGCCTCCCCACCTTAGTGCTCTGGCACTGAAGAAGACTGTCTTTTGCTCTTGGAAGCAGACTGCAGCTGTGGTTCTGGGCGAGATGATGCCTCCACTTTAGGCCTCACCACCATCTTTTTCTGGCCAGTGCAAGGAATCAGAGTAGAACTGCCTCACCCACTTCTCAGCTGCTTTGCAGTGGAAGGGAAATGCTCTGTTGGCTGAGACTGGTCACGTGACCACATGCAGTACAAGGAAGGCTGGGAACTGTAGTGCCTGCCTTGAAGTTGCTTCTCAGTTACAGTTATGTGCTATAAAAGGGAAGTGGTTGATTTTTTTCTGCATCCTATGTCTGGAGAGATGGTTTCTCTGTTCCAGTAATTGCTGCCGTTTAGATTCTCTGCATCTCCTGTTCCATCTGCTGAAGGTGGTGTTTCCCTCATGTCTGTGTGTCCCAGTCTTCCTGTTCTTAGAGTTTTTGTTCAAATAACACCTCAGTGCAGACTTTCTTCATTAACCCAGTGAAAATAGCACCCTCCTGCGGCCTAAGGCACTTCCTGTCCCTCTTGTCTGCTTTTTCTCTTTGTGGCACTTATCATAATTTGGCATATTTTATGTTTTCCTTACTCACTGGTTTACTGTCTGAATCCCTCCATAAGCACTGAGGCCATTTCTATCTTGTTCTTGGATTATGTGCATGTTACTTGGCATGTAGCAAGTTTTCAAGTATTGACTGAAAATGGGCCCTGGACTGTTAAAATCCCTAAAATTTCAAATGTTGGCAAGGATTAGAACTAAAATAAACAAGCAGACAGCCTACTGTACAAGCCAAGTAGATCATCTCTGTGAGCATGGTGCTGTTTGCTAGCTCCAGGCCCGGCCTTGGGTGGAGGCCAGGAACCAGGGCTGAAGGTTCCCAAGGGTTTGCATCCTGGGTCTGCCAGCTGCTGCCTCACCTCTCGAGGTCTCAGATCCTTCTTCTCAGACTTTAGTCTAACAGTCAGTTCCCTTCCTCCTCTTCTTGCATTATTGTGACAACCAAGTGAGATGGGATGATACATAACAACAGCCACTTATGGTAGATGCTCAGTTAGTATTTGCTCAGTTCATGGACTTGTTGAGAAGCCACATGCGCTGGCCCCTGTGTGAGGTGCTGGGGGCAATCCCAGAAAGCTCTCGGGAGGAGAGAGGCTTGACGTGGACATTGGAAGAGGGAAAGGTTTATAGCAAGAGGAGGATGAAGTCTGTACTGGGTGTTTGTGTGTACAGGGTTTTGTTCAAAGTTTGGAGATTCATTAGGGAACAGGATCTAGCTGCCTCAGAAGGTTATATTCTCGTGTCAGGCTGTCAAATAGAAATGAGGCACAGATACAATTTGCTTTTCTGGTGGTTGAGTTAAAGAAGTTAAAAAAAATGAAATTATTAATAAATCTAATTTAGTTTAATTATTCAAAATATTATTTCAACATAAAGTTAATACAAAAATATGAGATATTTTACATTTCTTTCTTCTTTTGTACTGTCTTTAAAGTGTTTTATGCTTACAGAACAGCTCCATTTGGACTAGCTTCATTTCAGGTGCTCACTAGCTACGTGTAGCTGCCATATTGGACAACACAGGTCTAGTGAGTAAACAATGGATCATGTGGTATGGCAGGTTGTTAGATTTCAATGTCTCCTGGAAGTCCCATGTTTGGAGGTGGGACCTGGTTGGAGGGGATGAGTCACTGGAGATGTGACCTGGAAGGATGTATTCTTGTCCCTGGCTCCTCCTTTTTCTGCTTCCTGGCTGCCATGTGATTTCTGCTTGGGAGCCTGCTGACCATTGACTGAATGCCCTGAAATTGTGAGCCAAAATAAACCTCTCCTCCTTGAAGTTGTGGTGTTGGATGTTTTGTCCCAGGGATGGGAAGGCTAGTACACAAGTGGTGAAAGTTTTATGAAGAAAATAGAGCACAGTAAAGAGGTAGATAACCTTAGATAACAGTGGTCAGGAAAGGACACTCTATGCAGGTGCTATTGATGAAAGAAAGAAGGTGAGGAGTTGTGGGAGTATCTGGGAAGAGTGTTTTAGGCGGAAGTGTCAGGAGGTATAAAGGCCCTGTGGCCAAAGTGTGCCCAAAACATGGATGAATACAAGGAGGCCCGTGGAACCCGAGTACAGTAAAGGGGAAGAGTATGATGGATCTTGAGAGCCTAATGACCCATTGTAAGCTCTTAGACTTTTCTCTAAGGATGGTTATGGCCATTAAGCGGGGCACATGGGATGACTGATCTAACTTATGTATCATAAGGCCACTTGGGCTGTTGGTGAAGAATGGCTGTGAGGGAGAGTAGCATGGAATACTTTGAGCAATCATTCATGAGCAGTTGTTCCCTCCACAAGCATTTATTGACCACCTACAGAGTATAGAGTATCATGTTAGGCACTGGACACCATCAGCATGGTCTCATCCTCAGAAAGTACAGGCTAGCAAGTGAGTGACCAGGAGGTTTGAGGCAAGGGGCAATGGAGAAGAGGGACCATTCTGTGAAGGTGTGAGGCTGGTGAGCAGGCTGCCTTAGGAAACCAAGAAGCCTTAGGAAGCAGGCTGCCCTTAGGTGACCTATAGGGTCCTTGTAGCACTGAGAGCAGTAGCTTCAATTCTTTTGGCAGTGGGCAACCCTGAAAGTAAGCTTGGAAGTTGGGGCCTGATGTTATTACTCTCTGTTGAGTTCAGTGGCCTAGTGTTGGGCAGAGGAAGGTGAAAAGGGAGGGAAGTAGGAATGTGCCAAAGGCAGCCTTTCCCCCAGAGCACCTTGCTTGTTTCTAGAGTAACTTATCCTGCCCTGGCTGCTCACAAATAGTTTTCAGATTTTCTGCCCTTTTTGACAGCTCACAAATGAATTAATGAATCATTGTAAAGAACTTATCCCTCCTCTCCTGATTTGGTCATCTCAGATTTGATCTTTGAATTCTTTTCTCTTTTGACTTTGAAGAGTCAGAAGATTTTGTGGTCCTTTGTTTTAATTTTAACATCTTTCCCTTTTTCCTTGTGTTCTCTGACTTTTGAGAGGCAGCTGCCACTCATCAGTACTGGATAAAGCTGATATATTTTCTGTGCCATCCTCCTTAGCCTTTGAAGCATGTTTGTAGTTACTGATTTGCTTTGCCTTATCTGTTGCTCCATTTATTTCTCTGTTTAGCAGACTCTTAAGTGCTTTCTCCATGTGAGAAACTGCTTTTGGCCTTTGGACTGTGGCTTAATTAAGTGAGTGACATCTCTTTGGGAATGTCACTGACCTGTAGTCCTAAACTTTTTGTACCAAGCTCAGCACAGTGAAGGGTGCAATCTAGGCATGAGTCAGAGAGGGTAGGCAAATCAGATGGTCCTAAAGTTGCAACCTGGCACTGTCACTAGCTACTTGCATCATAAATCTAGGCTTCTGGTCTCATCTTTCCTCATCTGTACAATGAGCATAATAATACCTTGTGTATAGGGTTGCATTCAGGGCTGAAGGAACTGATGGCTGTGAAGTACTTACCCAGAGTAGACAGTCACGGGAGCTATTTACACTTTTGTTGTTTAGCTCTTAGGGTTTTCATAAATCTTGTGGCGGTGTGGAATGAAATCTTACATAGCACAATAATGAATAGACAAAGTGTCTTCCTCACCAAGTACTCAGTTCTGCTATGGTAAAGTGCAGTAGGTTTTTGGAGAAAGGAAGCTCAGTGTGAGCCCAAGTCTGCAGGCGAAGTATTGTGGGAAGTTGAGCTTTGAAGTCTGCATAGACTTAGCTTGTGAAGAGTGGGTATTTTCTTGGTGACTTTGTCATCCATCCAGCCATTGAGCTTTCACTGAGCCCTTTCTTTTCCTGGGAATGAACAAGAGCATGATTGCTACTCCCAAGGAGATCATGATCTTGTAGGAGCAACAGAAACAAAGAAAGCCTCACAGGTTCTCTGGATGGTAGCATTGTGATCAGAGCATGGCAGTGTGGGGTGGGGAGTGTTTGAGTGGAATTCTTCTGAGGGCCAAGACACACGCTAGAGCATGCAGTGACTGCGGGCTGGCTGCGAGGCCCCAAGCTCTGGCCTGGGACTAGGGAAACTATACACTTTCTTGAAATGGTGGAACTTCAGGTAAGTGGTGAGAGTAGGGGTTGGAAAGGCAGGAGGTCCAGATTATGGGTGTCTTGTTTGACCACTGTTCCTGTACATTTGTCTAAAAATGGTGTAGTGAACAGAACCCTGTGGCACAAGAAATAGTACCAAGAATCAACAACTGGGATCATATCAAATTAAAAAGCTTTTGGAAATCTCCAAGAGAATGGAAAGACAACTTACAGAATGGGAAGAAATTTTTGACCACATTCTTCAGGTAGAGGACTAATATTTAGCATATATAAATGTCTTAGTTACTTTTTCTCTTTGCTGAGACAAAATACTCGACATCCAAAGTTAAAGGAGGAAATGTTTATTTTGGCTCACAGTTTGTAGAGGTTCTAGTCCACAATGGTTGGAACCCACTGTGGACTGGAACCCATTGTGGTTGGAACTTGCAAGGCAGGTTGGCAGGACAGAGGGACATTGTGGAGCAGAAACAGTTCTTGGCGGGCAGAAGACAAAAGGCAGAAGGCACCAAGCTACAAGCAATGACAGCAGCTTCTTTCTGCCCCTTTATAGTCTATCTAGGCTACCTGGCTGGGGGTGGGCACCAAACCGTTAGTCAGTGAGCTAATTAGGCATCATACATTCTAGATTCAGCCACCTCTGAAAAAGCCCCACCTATAACTGCTTTAGGCTTTGGGTGGACATCTAGATACAAGCCATAACAATAAAGAGCTCAAAAATTTTAGACTCTCCAAAAATGAAAGATCCAATCACAAGATAGGCAACTGAAATGAATAGACATTTCTCAGAAGTACAAATGGCCAATAAATACATGAAAAAAATGTTCAGTGCCACTGGCTATCAGAGAGCTGCAAATTAAAACAACACCAACATTGCGTCTGACTCAAAAAATGACTGTCATCAAAAAATTAATTAACAAATGCTGGGGAGGCTACAGGGAAAAAGGAACCCTTTTGCATTGTTGGTGGGAATGTAAACGAGTATAACCACTTTAGAAGTCAGTATGGAGATTCCTCAAAACACTGAAGCTAGAAATTTCATTTGGCACAGCTAGGTATCTTCCTGAAAGAGTTAAAGACCTCATATTATAATGATGCATGTATACCTGTGTTTATAGCAGCACAATTCATAATAGGTAAATTGGGTGAGTGTGGTGGCGCACTCCTATAATTCCAGCACTTGGGAGGCTGAGGCAAGAGGATTGCCGTGAGTTTGAGGCCAGCCTGAACTACATAGTGAGATGCTGTCTCAAAAAAACAAAACGAAACAAACGTAATAGCTAAATCTTGAAGGTAGTCTACATGCCCATCAGCAGATGAATAGGTAAAGAAAATGTGGTATTTCTGCACAATGGAGTGTATACTCTGGAGTAAAGCAGGACAAACTTGAGTCATTTGTAGGAAAATGCATGTACCTTGTGATCATAATGTTAAATAAAATAAATCAGATACAAAAGCTTAAATGCTGCATGGTTTCTCTTTTATGAGAAACTCAAAATATGCCCAAAGAACAAAATAAAAAATGGATAATAGGCAGTAGGGAGCTAGATTTTGTTCAAATGAAAAAGGAGTCAAGAGATGGAAGGAGTAAGGAGAGTACAGGGAAAGGGGACTAAAAAAATTACAGTGTGTCGTGTGCATTACCAGCTCCACACAAGGAGTATAACATTATGTGATGCAAATGTACTAATAAAAATAAAGACTGAAGAATAAAAATTACGTAATTTTAAGTTGATTCTTTAGGGTTAGTACAGTCTCTGCTTTTCACAAAGCTCATTGCGAAATGGCTCGCGGAGAGTGCGACTGCCGGCTTCGGAGCTGTTTAGGAGGCTGCTGGTCTGAGACAGACAGACTGGCCTGAGCTGCAGCTAGATGGACTTGCTCATCTGTTCCCTGCCCCTCCCTGCTAGACAGTCATCCGTCTGCCCGTTCCCCGCCCACTGAAACCCCACCGGTCACCCACCTACCGATCAGCGAACTAGCTTTTCGTTATGTATTAAGCTCTTTTATCAGTGCCGCGTGCTTTGGGAGACTGAGGTAACCAGGACCATCACTTGCCAGGCTTCTGGAGCTTACTGTCTAGTTGGGAGGGCAGACCTCATGGAAATCTCGCAAGTGGCTGTGCCTTAGAGGTTGACAGAAGTGCTCTAGAAGAAAAGGAAAAAGCTTGTGTGAGAGTCTACAACAGAGGGACTGATCCAGGATGGGGAGAAGGGGCCAGGAAATCTTCCTGGAGAAAGGGACCTCCATGCTGCATCCCAAAGGTGTCCAGAGAGAACCAAGAGGCCACACTGATAGTGACTGCCAAGGCAGAGGTGCAGGAGAGGAATGGCGACAGCTGCCAGGTGGCTGGGGCTGGGCTGGGTAACATGGTCTGGAGTAACCCAGGTTGTACCCTGCACCGAGGCACGCTGCAGACAGCTGCGAGGTGGGTAATGTGGGGTACTGGACAAAGTGGCAGTTCTCCAGATCTGTTTCTTTTCCTTACCAGAGAATGGACCAACCCCTGGGCGCTTAATTTTTCTTCCTTTTACTCATAGCAAACCATGACCTGGACCTCCCTGTCTTACTAAAAGGAGGTTCCATCCATCATTGGTTGATTAATTGATCCATTCAGCATTCACAAAGTATTTAACATTACTAGGTATGTGCCAGGCCTCGTGCTTGTCCAGTAGTTCTTAAAGTTTTGATTTGGGGACCCTTCGAACTCTTAAAATTATTGAAGACTCCAAAGAGCTACATTTACCATATAAATTAAAACAAAAACTTAAAATGTAGAACACATAAGCACACGTTTCCTTAGTGGTCAGAAAGATGAGTGTAAGAGTCTTGTCCTGGCATCATTACAAAAATAATTCTAACTTTACAGGCCCCCTCAAAAAACAAAACTGCTGCGCCGCATGTCGGTGCCCAGAGGTGCGCGCTCAGGCGCCATCCCCGCCTTGGTGGTACTGGCCTGGCCAGCGTGGGAGCCTGCGGTGGGTGCAGTCATCCGAGACCTGGGGTGTCCAGGAAGGTGCATGGAGGGACATCCAGCCGAGACCTGCAGTGCAGTGGCTTGCTGTGGAGGGCGAGTAGTGTGGGCAGGACAGCTTGTGGGAGGCCAGGGGCCTCGTCCGGACCTGGAGTGCAGTATAGCTGTGTGTTCGTACTGCACTTGCTCGGATGATGCCAGAGTTTGGGTCTTTGAATGACTGCAGCATGATGCGATTTTATCCAGTTGTGTAGTTTTAGAAGCACGTGCAGCTGTTCTCAGGTCCCCTCTCCGTGTGACTAGAAGGCAGCTAAGGGCCCCTTTGTGTCAGAGAGCTTCCTGTTTCAAGTGCTGAACCAGGCTTGTCGGGCTCTGAAAATGCAGTCAAGCTGGGACACCATCCAGGAGGGGCTCAGAGGAAGCTGCATTGTGCAGGAGGAGGAGGTGGAATGAGAAAGCATGATTAATCATAACACGCTGGAAGAGTGACACTGGAGAGCCGAGGATGTGAGCAGAGCAGAAGTAGCGCTGCTCCCTGCAAGCCGAGGCCTCCCGGCCTGCCAGTCAGTGAGTGTGGTTACCTTCTGTGTTAGCTCCAGCCGCCGCTCCACCTTCGCACTGAATCCACTTAGAGGGGTAACTGTTTTGCCGGGTGCACGGAAACTTTTTGGCCCTCAGACAGCTGGCCCAGATGGAGTCCTGCTTAGTTGGGCACAGACTGGGCAGCTGAACTGCAGAAATCCAGGCCAGACCTGTTGTGCTGTCAGTCTCTGTTTTATTGCAAGGAAGTCTGGTGAATTCACAGGGCTGCTATCTTACCTCAGGCCCTTCTGGCTCTATGACAGGTTATTTCTTCTATTTCTGCCTGTAAATTGTAGTGTATTCAATTTCAGGCAATCTGGGGTGAATTGTTGAGTGTTAAGAACCTGCTAATATCGTCCAAGATCTATAGCCCTCAGGGATGGAAGCGTCATTCTTCAGAAGTTACAGGACTCCAGGGGATCAGAAGGTGAAAATGCTATCATGAAGTCAGAAGCAATGAAAGTGAGGGGCACACAGCTCACCCCGAAAAGAGTGAACCAGAAGGTGCTCACTTCATCCCTGGTGGTTTCTTTAATAAATCCTAAGTAAGAAATTAAAAAACCAAAACAAGTCAGACCTTTTTGCCTCAGCTGGTTACACCATGCTTTATTTTGTTACAGTAGCTTGGTGGTTTTCCTTGTTCCCTCACCTGTAAAGGCATCATGGATGGGAGAAGAGAGTAAACCCAGCAGATAGTACATGGTGATGGTTTGGGAAGCCAGTCAGATCTTTAGCTTCTCTGCAGATAAGGGAGTTTCTTCCATTAGAAGTATTGTCACCTCGCTTGTCCCTGGTTTCCTACAATGACTTGCACTCCCAAGTCTGGGGAGCAGGCTGTGAGCTCGGGTTGGGGGGTTGGATCTTGGGAGCTGAGAGCTGGTTCTGGGGAGACCATGCTCAACATCCACCGGACTCCCTTGTAGAAAGTGACCCTCCTGGGCCATGTACTGTGTCCCCCATTCCCTCCTCTGTTTTCAGAGAATTTAGAACTCCAGGTTTTTATGTAAAATCTTCTGATTTTTAAATTTTGGCACCTAATTACAGCTGTTTAAAATCATGAATCCCCCCCCCAAAAAAAAAATCATGAGTCATAGTCCTGTTATGTCATTTTCAAACTTCTGACTTGGAATGAATGATTAAAAATCCTTCTCCTTTGTTTGCTTTTTTTTTTTTAAACTCTTTATTTACTTATTTTGGGGGTGCTGGGGATCAAACTCAGGGGCTTGCGCTTGCTAAGCAAGCACTCTACCACTTAGCTAAATCCCCAACCCCTTTATTTACTTTTACACTCTCCTGTAATGTTAGTGTTTTTGATGTCTTGGGGAATTATCTCTGAGTAGTCTTTGCTCATTCTCTATTTGGGCTACAAGTGGCCTTGAATGTCATGTAATACTTTAGAGAAGCCAATCTTGTCCTGGTTGCCAGAAAGATTGGGAGATTGGGGTTTTTAGGGGACAGGCATAGCCAGGAATCACCCTCTGAGGTCTGGCTTTTAAGGCACTGCTGCGAATTGTGCCGGTGATGCTTGTCAGCACTCTGTGTCTGCAGGAGCTTTGACTTCACCCTGTGATCTCCTCCTCGGCACCCACCTTAGGTCCATGGAACCAGCAAGATTCGCCCCATTTTATGGCCAGGTAGATGGGCTGAGCATCTCAAGCCTTGGCCAATTGTCGATGCAGAACCTGGAGTAGCTCCGGGGGCTGCTCTCAGCCGTACTGCCTCAGCCCCGGGCACTCTGTGCTGCATGGTTTTCCCTGAGGGTCTTGGGTACAAGCTTGGTCCTTGCCCTCTGTCCTGTCTGGTTTCGTGTGTGTCCCCATCATGGCTGGTTTTCTGCTGGGGGGTCGATAGTGACATCTGATTGGGGGCGGGCCTCAGATGCTCCCTCTGAAACAGGCAGCGAGCCAGTGGAGAAGCCTGAGTTTAGAACTGGGGCCACACTGTTGCAGCTGCCCTTTCTTCCCATCTCAGAGAGGGGACCTAACCGGCTTCGGGTGCAGCCTGGGGTTTTAAAGCCCCGGATTCCTGTGTGCAGTGAAGCAGGACTGCTGTGCTGCAGTCCCTGCGGGAGGGCTGTAGTGCTCAC
The DNA here is from genome assembly GCA_004026905.1 of Hystrix cristata. Taxonomy (NCBI): domain Eukaryota; kingdom Metazoa; phylum Chordata; class Mammalia; order Rodentia; family Hystricidae; genus Hystrix; species Hystrix cristata. Next base: position 33,232 of record PVJO010019598.1, read on the forward strand.
TCCGGGGAGGGGTGGGTGGCGGTCAGCAGGAAGGGGTCTCCTTCCGTGACACCTGCTATCTCCTGGTGCAGAGAGATGACTGGGGGCTAGAGCCTGGGGCGGCCTTGTGCTCCTGCTTTGTTCCTTTGCTGTCTGTGTTGAATGCTCTTCTCAGAAAGCTGCTGCGAGAAGTGAGGCAGGGCGCTCAGGTCTTCATCATGCTGAGCTTGGAAAGGACCTCTGCGGTGACCTGCCTTCTTCAGTATAAAAGAGGAGAGCTGGTTCCTTTGGGACCAACTTTGTCTCACCAAGCCACCCAAAGTCAGGTTTCTCCTTGGTCTGGGCCTGCCTGCCTGGTGGGGGGAACCCTTCCCCCAACCCCCAAACCGGCTTTGCTTTTGTGGTCGTTTGCTGTTAGCCATGTGGCACTGTCATGGGTTGTGGAAGGGCACAAGCCATGATAGTACTGTATGCACTGTATCCTTCGCGGGGCCTCATGAAGGGGAGACGAGTGTTTGTCCGTTACCTGTTCTGCCTGTTCTGCTCCCTAATGTAGTGTGTGAGTGGGCCTCGGGCTTGCCCTGAGGAAGAGATGGGAGGTCTTAGCCTGCCTACGTGCCTTTAGAT
>PVJO010019599.1:0-33871 GCA_004026905.1 Hystrix cristata
TTTCCTCTCTCCCTCCCTCCCTGTATGCTCCCTCCCTCTCTTTTTCTCTTCTTTTCTTCTCCCCTCCCCCTCCCTTCCTCCTCTCTCTCCCTCCTTCTTCCCTCCCTCCCTCCTTCCCTTCCTTCCTTCTCTCCCTCCCTCCATCTCTTTTCCTTTCTCTTCCTTTCTTCCTTCTTTCCACTCTTCTAATTGTTTCTTCATGGCAGACCGAACTTAGTATAAAAGCAAATGCTTTTAAATGTGGTTGTTTTGATTTCAGGGTGAGACTGTCCAGTCCAGAACACAAAGCTCTGGCCGCCAAGTCAGGCATCCGGGTTCTAGGCCATCAACTCTTTACGTGGATTTAGGTGCATTTAGCACTTTAGGCCTCAGCACTTTTATGGCGTGAAATGAGGTGGGCTGGTCCAGAAGAAGAAGCCATGTGTGTTTAGTACATCGATTTCATCGGGCGTCATTGTTCTTGAATTACATAATGTATCATAATAGTTCCACTGTGGAAACTAAATTAAGGGGTACTTTAGCTTGAAAATATTTTTCTAGATCAGTTTTCCAAATCATTATACAGGGTAAATCAAAAGTCCCTGTTCATCTATATTTAAAATGCCCACAAATGTTTGTGTATCTTAAGGAATAAGATAAGAACTGTAAATGGCATCTACAAGTGACTTGGGGATGTTTCCAACATTTATTATGACATAAAGAGTAAGAACTGAGCTAACGCTCCCGTGTGGAGAGTCACCAATGACGTCTTTTGCATGATAGATGTGCGGTGACGCTGGGCAGAGTCTACACAGAGAAAAAGAGCATTTGTTACTCAGAATTTCCCAGAAGTTAGCATGGGAAATCAACAAATCGCGAATGAAGAACTTCTTTTTGTCCAATTGTGATTTCACCTCACCATTGGGTAACAGAAAAGACGTTAAGGGAACAAATTCTCTCCATTCCCACTTGGTGCTCGTGCCTCCTAAGCACTGCGCATACCCCCCAGTGTCAGTGAGATTGGAGTCCCCCTCTCAAGCCCGTCTCTCCCTGCTGTACTCTAGTTGATTGCTTCATGTCTGATTCACATCTGAATCCAGGCTCACTCCTTATTCAGTCTTAGTAGATCTTTGATTTCTCCTTTCCCCTTGGCTCCTCCTTCCCCTTTTCCCTGTAAATGCACATAACTATCCAGTGCAACTAGAATAATCTGCTTGGCTGTAGTGCAACCTCTATTAAAATCCTACTTAATAAAAAAACATCTTTAAAATGATCCGTATCTACGATCTCCATTATCTCTCCACTGTGCAATCTCTTAGCCTCCTAAATATAATTCCTTCCAGACTACTAAAATAATTACACAGTCCCCTCAAACTCCGTTCCCTTTCATTCAGGGTTCCTGCATTCTGGCTCCAAATATCTCAGATTCTGCTCCATGTTGTCACTTGGATGTTACATTAACTAAGGTTCCCATAGGTAACACTTCTCCCCTAAAAGGAAACAGGAGAATTTAGTGAAGGGACTCTTTACAGAGAAGTGGGCAGGGTTAGGAAAACTATCAAGAGATAAGAAAGCAGTTGTGGACCAGCAAGAACAAGGAATTATTTTCACCGCTAGGTTTTGGAAGTATTATGAGCCGAATTCTATCTTCCTCTCCCCAAAATCCTATTGAACTCGTATCTCACAGTACCTCAGAATGTGGCTGTGTTTGGAAACAGACCCTTAACCAAGGTGGGCCCTTGTTCAAGGGTGGGGTTAATGTCCTTAAAAAGAAAGTTTGCAAAGAGCATGTAGAAAGGGAGGGTGACATGAAGACATGGGGAAAGACAGCCATCTGTGAGTCCAGAAGAAAAGATGGGACAGATCCTTTCTGCACTGCCATGTTAAGAAACCAGCCACACCAACGCTTTGCTTGCCAACTTCTAGACTGTAGAACTGCATGAAGATTGAGTCCTGTTGTTTAACTCGCTGGATCTGTTGTTCTTTGTTATAGCAGCCCTAGTAAACTTTCCCAAAGAGTAAAGGGAGTGACGCTGCTGTCAATTCTGTTTCCTTTCCCTTAGAAATGTTTCCAGACTCAAATCCTTTTTCACTGGATCCACGGAGAATCTCGTCTCAGCGCAACCTCTGGTCACAAACCTGTCTGTGGCCGTTTTCCTCCAGCACCTCTGTTAGGGTTTAGATACAAAATGTCCCCCAAAGTTTCATGTGTTCAGAAGTGGGGCTTTTGGAAGGTGACTGATACACAGGAGTACTGTACTCCTCGGTGGATTAGTTCATTGGTGAGTTCATAGCCGAATGTGCCTTTGGCAGGTGGGGCCTGGTTGCAGAACTGGAGTCACTGTGTGGGTTAACCCCTCCGAAACATGAGTCAAACCTCTTTTTCTTTCAGTTGTGTATGTTAGTATCCTGTCCCAGCGATGGAAAAGTGAGTAACACAACCTGCATCCCATATTTTATTTCCCAAAACACTTCATTGAGTGGGGATGCAATTTCTTCCTCCTCCTCTTCCATCATCATCATCATCATCGTCATCATCGTCATCATCATCATCATCATCACCATCATCATCGTCATCATCATCATCATCATCATCACCATCATCAGAAGTCTCCCAAACCCAGCGACTCTCCAGGTCCTTGGTAAACCGTCTAGGGTGAGACTATCCATCTCTTGGGCTTTCTCCTGCAAAGTGCAGGCCTCTCTCTCCGGGCTGTCTTTCAGGCAAATTCTCCTCAAAACCACTAAAATTCCTGCCATAATGTATTGATTTCCCTTGCAAAATTAAAATATAGCCTTATGACTTTCTCTAAACATATAAATTGAATATATAAATAATATACTCTTATCAGAAAGTCAAAAAATTATAAAGGAGGAAGTAGAAAATTTTAGAAAAATAATTTAAAGTATTCTAAAATAATTTAAATAATAAATAAAAAATAATTTAAATCATGAATGTGATTGAGCATTCATATATGTCTTTAGGCATATATATCATACATTTTATATAAACAAGTGTTTATTATACATATTTAAAACATTCTGAACAGCTTTTTTGTAATTTTCAGTCTATCTTTTTCGTGGCAGTGCTGGGCATTGAACTCACAGCTTTGCGCGTGCTAGGGGAGAGCTCTACCACTGAGCTACAGCTCCCTCCCTTCAATCTTTCTGTTTACTTACATCTCCCTTCTCTTTCTCACATTATCCTGACCCAGGGAAAAAAAGCTAACATTTTGGAATAAAGCTTTCCATATTTTTCCCTGCTAACAAGTCACATGTGAATACACAAGTATACATATTGGGTTTTGCAGTCATTTGTATTATAAAAATTAGATTATATAATATTCAATTCTCTGTATCTTGCAAGAAAAATTTTGAATCATCCGATGTTGATATAGCACATTATGTTCCAAAAGCTGCGTAATGATACCACAATTTATTCAACGAATCTGCTATTGGTAAATCTGCAAAGAATTTCCAATGTCACCATTATAAATAATGTTGTGGTACTCCTTTTTTGTGTGTGTGTGTGCTGGGGATTGAACTCAGGGTCTTGTGCTTGCTAGGCAAGGGCTCTACCACTGAGCTAAATCCCCAGCTCCTGTAGTGCTCTTTTCAAAATTGGCATATTTATTGTTTAAAGGAGAAATTCTCCCCAAAGTGGAATGCTATTAAAATATGTGTGTATTTTTAAATTATTATAGATATTTTACAGATCGTAAGGTTCTAAGGTTGCAATACTTAAATTTCACCAGCAATGTATGATTTAGTGGTATTCTTTGATTAGTTTTTTTTTTAAACAGCATAATAAAAAATGGACAAAGAACAATTCACTAAAGAGCAAATCCAAATACCTATTAAATATAAAGTCTCATGATCATCAGAGAAATGGAAATTAAACGCAGATGAAGTGAAAAGAGTACTGATATATACCGATATATGGGGCAAGGACACTCTTTTAATGGTAGTAATATTAATTATTTTCTGTCTCTTGTGTTCCAAATTTCTTTCAATCTTCAGTTTATCTTTTTGCTTCTTATAGGAATTTTTAAGGTGTAATTTTCGCATAGTCATATACTTTCCTTTTGAGGCTTCCAGTGCCCTGTCTTCCTCCTGTCACCATTCTTTCCTAATGTTTCTTATAAAATTTGTATGACTTTATAATTTGTACTTAATCTTCTAATACTTTTGGTATTCATTTTTTTATGTGATGAGAGATACAAGCAAAATTTTTATTTTCTTCCACAGAGAAAACAAGTTATGACAACATTTATCCAATGTATTTTTCTTTTTCCTCTGATACTGAAATATTACTTTCCATAATAAATGGGATGTATTTATTGCCCTTTGTTCTATTACACTGGTCTTCTATGCCAATACTATATTGCTGTGATTATCATGTCTCTATTTGATGCTTTAATCTTTAGTAAAACTATCATTATTTTTCTTTTTAGTACTACTGTTCCCTATTCTCAGACCTTTTATCCTATCTGTGTTCTTTTCTGAATGTTACTCTTTTTTAGATAAATGAAGATTTGATCACAGGTATAAGAAATAAATGATTCTTTCAAGGGTAACATATTCAGAAACAATACTACAATATCAGTCAGGATACTGACATTGGTATAGTCAAGATATAGAACATTTCCACCTGCAAAGATCCTTTGTTGTTACCCTTGTGTTGTGAGTAGCAACACGTTTCTTTAATCAGCTTTCTGTTACTATAACAAATACATGAGATATAATCTTATAAAGAAAAAAGGTCTATTTTGGCAGTTTCAGAAGTTTCAGTTCATGGTCACTTGTCCCTGTTGCTTCTGTGCCTGTAGAAAGGCAGTAGAGCAAGCCACTCAGGTGGCAGTGGCCAGGAAGCAAAAAGGAGAGAGAAGGGGCTGGAGTCCCAATATCTCCTTCAAGAGGGTAAACTGATAACCTAATCATCTCAGCAAGAGAAAAGATTTCTGTAGGAAGGTTCTTTAACAGAATTTTTAAAATTCTGTTATTTTAAATTTATAAATAGCATTCTTGAATATCTCTTTGTATAGCTTTTCTTAAGTGGTTGTATACAAAACTTATCACTGTCTACTAAGTTGAAATAAAGTGTTGAAATAAAGTGTTTTTACATCCCTTTACCTGGTTTCATTTATAATATAATTGCCATAAGCATTTTTAGGTGTTGTCCAAATGTTTGTATTCTTCTCAAATTCATTTCTTTAAATCTAATCACCAATATCACACTATTAGAAGGTGAAGCCCTTGGCAGGTGAATAGACCATGAGGGTGGAAAGTTCATGAGCGGGATTAGTGAGCTTACAAAAGAGGGTTTAGAGAGCTCCTTAGTCTGTGCCACAGTGTGCTAGAAGATAGCTAGAAGATGCTGTGTATGAACCACAGTTGGACATTACAACACTAAATCAGAGGCATCGTGATCTTGTACCTCCCAGCTCTTAGAACTGTGAGAGATAAGTTTCTGTTGTTATAAGTACTTGTAATTTTTATATTAGGCAAAACTGAGTAAGATGCTCTTCACACATTTAGAACCATATTTCAAGTATTATAATCTTTTCATTAACAATTAAATATAATTTAGCAAACCCGGTATGAAAAGGAAAATGTAACCTATTTACCTATATTTTTACTCTGTGTTTTCTTCCTTCTTGATGTTCTAAACTTCACTTTTTAGATCTTTTGTGTTCACAGAACTTCATTCAAACATTCCAGGGGTAGGTCTTCTGGTGTAGATGCTCTCAGTTTTCCTCAGGTAAGAATACCTTCATTTTCACTTCTTGCTGTGTGTTAGGTGCCTTCCCAGCACTGGGACAAAATACTTGACCCCTGCAAATTAGGGGAGGAGAGGGGTCTTGGGCTCATGGTTTTAGTCTATGGTTGTCTGGCTGTCTGGCAGAAGCTGGGTGGCAGAGGGGCCTAGTGGAGGAAAAGACGCTCGAACCCCTGGCAGCTAGGTAGCAGAAAGAGAAGGGAGAAGCCGAGGACGAGAATACACTTTTCTAGGTCCTACTTCCAATAGCCCACCTCTGACCAGCCCCGCCCCCAACAGCACAGTTAAGTACTGAATTCAGTAGTGGATTAACCACAGATGAGTGCTGCAGTCCCATGATACAGTCACCTTCCACACACATGAGACTTGGGGGAAATCTCAGATCTAAACCATAACACTCCTGAAGGACATTTTGCTGGATAACAGATTCTGGGTCAATAGTTTTTTTTCTTTTTCTTTATTTTAGTTCTTGAAAAATGCTGTGGTGCTTCCTTCTTGCCTCCATGATTTCTGATAAGAAATCTGCTGTCATTCTGTTTCCTGTTGGTCTTGTTTCCTTCCTGGTGTTTGTTATTTTTTGTCTTTAGTTTTCAGAGTTTGACTATAATGTATCGTGGCATGAATTTCTTTCAGTTTATCCTCCATGGAATTTACTCCGCTTCTTGAATCTGTAAGTGAATATCTTTTGTCAAATTTGGAACATTTAAAGTCATTCCCTTAATATTATTCCAACCTCACTCTCTTTCTTGTCTTCTTTTGAGACTTTGATGACTCGCATATTGTATTTTTTTATTGTCCCATAGAGCTCTTCATTGTTTTAGTGCATTTTCTCACCATTGTTCAACTAGAACATTAATATTGTTCTACCTTTATGTTTACTGATTCATCTATCTCCTCCATTGTTTCATTCAAACTATGCTTTGAATTTTTCTTTTCAATTTTTTATTTTTTATTGTAAAAATTTCCACTTGGTTCTTCTTTCTATCTCCTATTTCTTTGCTGATACTATCTATTCTTTCATTTGTTTTAAATATGTTTGTTGAAGAATTTTTGTAATTGCTGCTTTATGATCTTTGTTAGATAATCTAACATTTTTGCCATCTTAATTTTGATTTATATTGATTATTAATTTTTTTGACATTGAAATATTCCTGGTTTGTGTGTGAATCCATGGTTTCTATTGAATCCTAGATATTTTGGTTAATATCCTATGAAACTGTGTATCTTATTTGTATCTTCTTTTTGGCCATTCTCTCTAAAGGAAGATAGTGTTAGTGTGCAGAAGTTCAGGTTCTCTATTTGGTCCCCATTGACCCTCAAGGGAGGATGGGCGTCCTTATTACCACTGTGTGGGGGCAGGATTTCTAGCTGCCCATGAGGTCTCTGCTGCTACCATCCTGGCAAGAAGGTTAGCAGTGTCTTCTTGATGTCCCACACATGGCCTCATTGACACCTTGTGGGTATAAAGGTGGCCTTGTTACCACTGGAAGGTAGGGAACCTGACTCTCCATCAAACCTCCTCTGTCACAGTCCTGGTGGGAAGGGCTTGAGATGACGCCTGACAGGCTGGTAAGACACCTTGGCTGACATGGATGGGACGATGCCACAGCTTTTTCTGTGGTGTTTGGCTGGAGTAGATCAATTGTGATGTTTAATTCCATGTGTCACTTTGATTGGATCATGACGTAGTCAAATGTGTGGTCAAATGTTACTCTGGATGCGTTATGTTTGAATTGATAGGCTGTGTAAAACAGATTGACCTCTCCAACGTGAGTGGGACCATCCAATCAGCGGTCTAAATAAAACAAAAAGTTGGCCTTCCTGTGAGCAAAAGTCCTCTTGCCACTGTGCCCTCTAATTGGGACATAGTTCTCTCCCTGTCTCAGACTTGAATGGTAACATCCCTGGGTCTCAAACTTGTCAGCCTTTGGACTGGAGCTCCACCATCCATTCTCCTGGTTCTCCAGCTTGTCGACTGCAAATTGTGGGATTTGTCAGCCTTCGATGAGCCAATGCCTTGTAATAAATGTATACACACTTTATGGACTCTGTATAGAACGCTGACTGATACAGACGTTATCATCTGAACATTTTCGTCTTGCTTGTCTGCTCTTTTCCCGTTTGTTAGGCTAAGGAGAAGAGATCTTTGCTGGGACCTGTTCTGTCTGGACCTGGTAAGATTTCTGTATTGAAGGCCTCTTCAATTGCATGTCTTGGATATATGAGACAAAAGAAAGCCCAGGAAACTCACTGCTATGCTGCCCCTGTGTCACTGGATTCCAAACTGCCTACCTTCTCTTCTACCTTCCAGTCTTCTTATGTGTATTTTATACACAGCACCATGATTGTACTAGTAGAAGGAATAGGGAGAAGTATATCTCTTTCATTTTCCTTGGAGTCAAAGTCTCCTGTGACTTCTTTTAAATCATGTTATCCCAATTAATAAATGGAAACATCCGTTGAAGTTGAATTTAATTAATATATTTAACTTTAGAGAAATCCAGAGTCCTGTTAGGAAGAAATGGATGTTATGTGGCCACAAAATATCCCAAGTGTCCTGTGTGCTCTGACAGTACCTAACACGTTGCTGAAAATAGACTAGGCAGCCTTGAGTCCTTACAGTTCAATGTGTTCATTCTTGGCTGTTCAATCATCATTCTCATCATAATTTTTTGATCATTTACTGGGGTAACCATTTGGAAACAAATTCCTGGAAGGCTTCATTCAACAAGGTTTTACACAGGATCTTTCCATCCATATACAAATTGAAATTTCACAACGAAAGCAATAGAACAAGAAAAAATATGAAATTGTCTATACACATTCAATAATAAAATAGCCCACTACTCAGGGAAACTTAGCAGTCTAGCTACCTCTGCTCAATTTCCAGGCAGTGTCCCAGGCCCCATGTAACACAAGATGAAAGAATATTGACTAGATAAGAACGGGATAATTTGGGACAATTGCTGCAATGTAGAAGTTGGCGCATAGACTTTAACTCTCATTTGAATAAGTATTTCTGTAAGAACATACACTCCCTTGTCAAAGGCAAGGTTCTAGCTTATTCGATTTCAAATATTCTATGTCTGAATAATCTGAAATAATCTGAAACATGCTGTTTGGTTCTTGAGCAAAAATCCTGCTGTAGAGGCCTAGTTTGTGCAGCGTTAAGGTCGACTCTTTTTTCCAGAGACGCAAAATAAAACCTTCAGGTATCTTTTCCTTAGAAGGTGAAAACCACCGTTTCGTTGCTCCTTGTCACTTACAAAGTGTTAATTAGTATTAGTTGAAAGCAGATCATCCCGGCCCGTGTTAATACTGTGTTCCTGTTCTTTTTTTGCCATGGAGAATGCAGTATAATAATTGAAAGGCAGCTCCGCAACTTCCCAGATAGGGATGAGACAAGTATTGCTAATTTGCTCTGTGTCACACCTGCTTTGCTCTTCATTAGACCACGGGAAAAAGTCAAAGCTCTCAGGTACCCTGCAGGGGAGAGAGGTGCACCTGGTCCCAGCTGCTGCTCGGGAATCCAGCCAACCCCCAGGCAAAGGACAGTTCTTTCCTTGCTCAAAACCTTCATGGTAACATGTGACCATTCCCTCCTTGTGATATTCTCTCCTTGTGGGTTTTTTCTAAACCCATTAATTCATTCGTTCACTCGAAAATATTACTGCACACCCAAGATGTGACAGGCACTATTCTAGGCACTAGAGACATAGCTGTGAGAGAAGAGACAAGACTTCTCTCTTCAGTTAATTTACACACAGTGAGGGAGACACCAATTATGTGATTTCTGTTATTAATAAGAGCTACAGAGCAGTACAAAGAAGGCAGGTGATAATGATGGGGTAGGAGTGCTACTTTAGATAGAGTAGCCAGGGTGGGCTCTAGAAGGGATGATATTTGAGCAGAGATCTGAATGCAGTAGGGAGCAAAGGATGGAAGTTATGAGGGCAGAGACTGCATAATAAAATGAGCAGGTGCCAAGGCCCCAGATTGCTGGGTGTGTTTGAAACTTGTCCATGTGTGGGCAATGTCCCCTTACACCAGTTTAAGAGTGTCATGCCTCAGCCTCTGCTTTAGAGAGATGTGCATCACACACACCACACACAAACACACACACTCACACACACACACACCCCACAGTCAGACCAGTGCCTACCTACAGAAGCTGACAATCCTGGGTACAGCAAAACCCGTCGTTTCCAACAGTTGCCCTCACAGCTCCTGTCCCCAACTTCCAGGGAGCTGCATCTCCATGTCTCTTGCCCTGTGTGCTCAAAACAAAAGAAAGGCAAATGTGTCTAAATGCTGAGTTTGAGGTTTGTTGTGTTGACACACAGCTTGAGAATGCATTGAGTGTGGGTTTGAGACACAAAACGCTGACTTAAAAAAAGGCTAATTAACTTGTCAAATCCTTTTTTCTCTGAAAGCATGAATACAATTGATTCTTGCATAATGAAGGTTGTTTCTCAGCTTGTTTATCTTGCAACTCTTCCCATTCCACTTCCTGACTCTGGCAGCATTCATAATTGAGAGTGATCTTCTCAAGAGTCACACATGGAAACTGAGGACCATTTTGTAATGTTAAACAGCACGCAGTATCCCTGAATTTGTAAGGAAGTCGGGACGTAACAGGTATCAAGGCTGATAGTGAGACAAGTAGAACTCTAGAACTGTACACATTTCACATTATAAAATTACTAATATTTAATAAAGCTTTCAAATAATTAAATAAAATTTTCCCCTCCACTAATTTTATTTAAAAATTTGATAGGTATTAATTATAATTTGCTTTATTAATAGACAATTTTGACTAAAACCCCTAACTTTTGAAATCTTAAAAGTGTTTTAATCTTTTAATTTTATTTGTATTAAACATATAAGTGGCATGATAGTAATTAAAACAGCTGTCTGATTTTTAGCTATCTACAAACCATAGACCACAGCGTCACAGATCTTGTTTTGGTCATTTGAAAGGTAAGTTTGCCAAAACGGGAGAACAGAATATATATTATTTAACACTATTAGTTCGATTTATAACTTTTAATATCGAGATGTTTGGAATGTGGTCTTTAATTTTTATCCCTTCCCTGGGTCCCACAATGTGAGGAATGCCCGGATCAATGACTGTAGAAACCTGGCTGGGTGATGACAAGACATTTGGACTTGATGCCCAGTTTGATAGTAGCCATTAGATGGTTCTGAGCAGGGTAGTGCCAACTGAAAGCCCTTTCTTACTTTGCAGGACCATTGTAACTTTTATTTGTTGGAAACTATGCGCTAAGATTGATTTCTCCACCCTTCCCCACCACTCCCAAATATAACCACTGGATCTGCTAAGCGTGTCATCGAGATTCCGAAGCCATCTCAGACACACCAGCACATTCAGTGAGCAGTCTGGTTCCCCTGACACATGAGGCTCAACCGAAGTAAAGAATTTTAGTTGGCCACAAAGTCCTTTTGGGAGGCCTTGACTTTTCTCATGCAAACAATGAATAGAACAGATTGATTTTCCAGGAAGATTATATGCTATACTCAGAAAGTAGATTTTCTGCAGTCAGACTGTCTGCTCTTCCAGTGTTGAGCTGTATGCCTTTGGACAATTTACTTGACCTCTCTTCTGTTCCAAAGAAGGTTAATGAACTATCTGCCTCGTAAGAGTTTTGTAATGATTTAATAAAATCATTTTTGTAATGATTCAACTACATGCAAAATTTAGAACAGGACCAAGCATGTATTAAGCACTTAAAATACGTTATTTATCATTGTTCTCATCCTCCTGGCTATCAAGTGATAGACTGTAAAGGCCAGATTTCCATCCCTGAATTTTATTGCTTTTCTTTAACTGAGCAATTCATGAAGAAGTGGGATTTCCACAACTGGCAGCATTCAGGCAGGGGCTGGATAATTATCTTTGTGGAGGATTGTAGAAGTAATCACAGCCTAAGAGGGGAATTGAATTTCATGAGCTCTCTCTAGCGTCAAGATTCTATAATTCTTACCATGAATGTGGCCTCCTGTGGCTGCCCAAACCTTGCAGAATGTAATCTTATTGAAGAAATTAGAATGACTCACACAAAGCAGGTAACAGTGAGTGGGAATACATTCATGATGAAGGGTACTGAGGATCAGTGGATCCGAGGAGTGGCCCATACAGGAAGAAGACAGGAACACTTCAGGTGGAGTTTTCCTCAATTCATAACAGGAAGATTCACTGGTTGGGTAGGAAAAAAGGAGGAGAGTGATCCAGAAACGTCCATGTCATTACCTCCAACCTGGCTTATCATCAAGCCTTCATATGCCCCCTCCTCATTACTGTTCATGTTGCATTCAGAATGGCTTTCTCTTGTAGCTCTTTTGGGGACACACACGGGTTTTGAGGGACGTCTGTGGACACTAGCTGGAATATAGAGGTGGGGTGAATGTCCCCTCCTCCTTACTGGGGCTTCGACTATTCCTCACTGCCAATGTTCCAGGAAGCTGGTCCAGATCCATTATTGACAATGAGGCACAGAACCCTGCTGCACAGAGTATGGTCCCAGGGCCAGCAGCTTTCGTGTGTCAGGACTGGAGCATTTGCAGACCTACTAAACCAGGTTCCCCATTTTAACAAGAGCCCCGTGTCAGTTTCTGCACAAGACCATGTGAGAAATATTTTTACTTCTCAAATCTGGAAGAAATAGGAGAGATTTTACTTGGGAGAGTTAGATATTCAGGTCACGCCCTAAGCCTACTAAACAAGAATCTGCAAAGATAGAGTCTTGGTGTCTGTATTTTCAAGCATGCAATTTAAAAATTTGGGAGCAAATATCTTAATAAGGCTTGGAAATCACCACTTTGGGGGAAATACGGGTATAACCTAGACTCTCCAGGCACACAGACTCACCAACTAACACCAGACTGTGGTAAACACATAAGAAAATGTTGAACCTCAAAGGTTATAGGGACTTGAAAAAAAATCATCCTAGTTCTCTGGTGCTCTGAGGAATACTCTTAACAGGACATACGGCTTGGCAATGATTTTACTCATCTGAAGAGCTGGGTATTAAAATATCTACCTTACAGAGTTGCTGAACCTCTCATTCATTCTCTCTCTTTCTTTCTCTCTCTCTCTGAAATAAAGTTCTTTGAGTCTTGCTAATGTTGAAAACTTGGACAGAGCTGTTGCTTCCACCTGGAACGATCTTCTTTCAGGTACCCACATGATTCACCTTTAGCATTCTAATCAAATGTAATTTCATCCCAGACAGAATTTCCCTGTCTATCTCACACAAAGTAGCACATCTTGCCACTGGCTTCTTCATTGATCTTTATGCTTTTCATTCTCCTTTCTACCATTTGTCCTTGCCTGACATTTCAGCTTTCTGTTGGTAATTATCTGTATTACCAACTAAAATTTAAGGTCCACAAGAAAGAGACTTCTTTTCACTGTGATATCCCTGTTGCTAGAACAGTGCCGGCCATAGAGTAGGCATCAATAAATATTTATTGGATGATTGAATTAATAAATGTAATTTGATGCTTGTATTTCTTGACTCCTCAAGTTTTAATCAGTAACTTGATTAAAACATGGTGAGTCTTCAGTGTCTGCTCATGAGTTACCTTCCTCACAGACTTATCCCACCCTAAGGAGATTAAGATTTGTATTTCCTTGGTACTTTATATAATATTCTTTCATCCTATTATTCATTAGTTGGTCTGTCTTCTCAACTTCCCTATACATCATGAGCTCCTCAAGAGCAAGGCCTGAGGCTGGGGATTTAGCTCAGTGGTTAGAGTGCCTGCCTAGCAAGCTCAAGGCCCTGAGTTGGATTCCCGGCACAAAAAAAAAAAAAAAAAAAAAAGAGCAAGGACCATTTCTAGTTCATCTATATGCCACCTTTCTTTGTGTATGCTGAATGAAAAACAAGTGGATTTTCCCACCACAAAAGATGAAACCATGTACATATTCAACAAAAGGGTCTTTCTGATTCCAGAGTTGTAGCTGAGAGACTAAGGGTGGGTGAGGGCAACAAACAGCTCTTACAGAGCACTCTTAGCTTCCCCTCCTGAATTCAGAATCCCAGATCTTGTCCCTCTATCAAATCAAAATGCAGGTCCATCGCCTGGATCATGAAGGGTGATGCCCGTGAGTTTAGAGGAGGGCAGGGGACACCCAACATTGCCAAGCAGCCTGCAAAGTCCAGAATCAAAAGGAAGCCAGTGGGATGCTTCCCAAAGCAACACTGCAGCCCCTCTGTCTCCAGGATGAAGGATCAATATGCATCAATCTTTTAACAGATCTACTGTCCAATCTGTTAGGGAAGCACAGAAAAAGCACATTTATTTCCAAGTACCCAAGTTGCTGTGCTTTTCTGTAAAGAAAAGAAGGAAAATGGAGCCAGAGAATTTGAGTGTGCTTTGCATCCCATGTTCTTCAGCACTCGCAGCAAAAGCCTGTTCTTAACATGTCTCTCTCAGGCTTAGGAAGGCAGCTCCTCTGAGGTCTGGCTTGGTGAAACCAGCAGGTATATCCTCTCCACTCACATTTGGAAGGATTGATGAGATTCTGCATGTGTCAATTTAAAAATTGACCTCACTAAATCTTTTTATTTAAAACTGAGACTTATCTTTTCCATTAGATTGAAAGTTGACTTTCAGTATATCAGAAAAAAATCCCTGGCGTTCTTACTAAAATTTTGTGTTTAAAAAGATTGTTTCTATCTCACGTAAGATGAAACCAGCGTCCACAATGTTTTTCTTGCTGTCAATATTTACAGAATCCCCAGGTGCTGGACACACGATAGACAAAAGGTGAGGTTTCTGATTGGCGGGGAACACAATGTAAGGCCAGAAAAGAGAGATCTGCTGATATGGATGTGACGAGGAATCAAATGCTGATGAAAACATTAATGAAAGAAATGCCCATTAATGGTTAATTCCAAAACTGCACCCAATTACTGGGCTTCTGCTGTTTATATACTTGCCATATAAAAACATTTTCTATCTGGCCTTCACTAAACATATCCCGAGTGGAAGTCACAAAACAAGCCAATCTCAAGTTTTGGGAGGGAGGTACAGCCTGCACCCTCATTGCTTGCGAGTGATCTGATGAACACTAAGTTGCTGCCCCCCATTTAATTAATTCTGATGGGCTATTGATGTAGCACAACTGTTTGTCCTAATAATGAGCTCCAAAATTAGAATGGCTACAACCCACTTAGACAGCTGCCACAGAAAATAACTATTTGAAAATGATCTTGGTCAGGGCACTGCGGTAGAAATGGCTGTAGTTCAGCAGTAAATTCACACGATTATGTCACATGAGTTTTAGTTTTCCATTTCAAGCATAGTTAACATACCAGCAGCAATGACGCCAAGAGCCGTTACTAGCTGTAGAGTTGAGACTGCTACTTCATATCAGTACAGGAAGGATAAACATGCAGCCCAAAGTGTGCTAATCGTGGAGTTAATATAGCAACAGGCATTGAACAATTTAGGTCAGTTCCTTGCAATGTTTAATTAGACTAATATATCTGTTTGCAATTAATAGCAGATGTGACGAGCTAATGTGTCCGTGTACAGACAAATTAACCTCTGCCCATCAGCTGCTAGGAACTGTGAGAAAACTGCCATGTTTTGCTTCTATCCATCAAGTCTAAATGAAACTGCAGGGTAATTATAAACATAAATGTTAATAGAAAATGCACTTCACATGAAGCACATTCTCCATAGGAAACCATTTTTCAGGCAGGCTGTCAGACATTAACAATCACAACAAGAATAAACATTTGTGTTATTCCTTACTTTAAATTTTTTAAGTAAATTTTACTTTTTAGAGCATTTGTAGGTTCACTGCAAATACAAGGATTTCTCATAGATAGTGTCTCTGTGCACACGTAGTTTCCCACCTTCCAGTATGAACCCATAGGAATGATATATTTGGTGTCCTTGATGAACCTTACACTGACATAATTTTTTTAATTTTTTTTTTTACCAAGAACATGCATTGGTACATTGTATATATAATGATCACATTTATCACGGTTATTTTGTACCTGCACATGATGTATCTTGGTCCTCCACCCCTTCCCCACCCCTCCCTTCCATTCCCCTCTTTCCTTACTTACATCAGGTTTATTTACATTTTTCCATTTTTTCCCTTTTTTTCCCTTTTCCCTTCCTTCTTTTCCCCCTCTAGTTCTCCTCTCTTTTGAATATTATCTTTTTTTTTACTCAATATACATACTTTTAAGTGAAATAAATCAGTCATTCATGAGTGCACATCAAATTGTTTCTCTGATATAAGAAACCAGAAGTGTACACACTGACATAATTTTTAAACAAAGTCCATATTTAACATCAGAGCTCACTCTAATGAGCTTGGGAAAATGTACAATTGCAGGCACCCCCTCTATGGTATCACATACGGTAGTTTCACGGCCCTAAAAGTCCTCAGTGCTCCATTCATTCTTTCTTCCTACCTTCAACCTTTGGAAACACTGTTTTTTGATTGCCTTGTAGTTTTGCCTTCTGCAGAATGTCAGATAGTTGGCATCATACTGTACGTAGCTTTTCACACTGCCTTCTTTCATTTAGTGTTAATCATTTAAGGTTCCTCTGTGTCTTTCATGAAAAAAAAAATCTAATTTCTTTTTGGCGCTGAATAACATTCTATTTTCTGGATGTACCACAGTTTATGTATCCATTTGCCTGCTGAAGGACATCTTGGTTACTTGTAAATTTGGCAACTATGAGAAAAACTGCTATAAACATCCATGCGCAGGTTTTCGTTTGGACATGAGTTTTCAACTTCTTTGTGTAAACACTATGGACTCTGATTGCTGGATGGCATAGAAAGAAACCACCGAACTATCTTCCAAGGTGGCTGTACCACTTTACATTCTCACCAGCAATAAATGAGAGTTCCTGTTGCTCACGTTCTCACCAGCATTGGTGGCTTCAGTGGGGTATGTGTGGAGCCACTGTGAGTAGTGACAGAAATCTGGGGCCTCTCTAGTTCCTCTCTGTACTTCCATGGGAGAGCCAGAGTCCAAGAGGACTTACGAAACAACAAAACAGCTTGCATCTCTGTGATTTCACGGGAGCACCAGGACTGGGCAAGGCCGCATATATGATGTGGAGGATCTTTTCATGTGCTTATTTGGCATTTGTCAACGAGGTGTGATTAAGTTCTGACCCATGTTTTAATCAGGTTGCTTGTTTTCTTATTGTTGAGTCCCTTTACATTTAATAAAAGATGGTCACATATGTTATACTTTTAAATACTTGCTAATAGAAGCGATTCTGTAACTTTTCAACTATTACAAAAGAGGTTCGTCTTCTCCTAAGGCAGTTGGGGCTTAAGTCACTAAAATTTGATGTTACTTTCTCAAAGCAGAAATTTCTGTAACACACCTGAAGCAATCCTCACTTCCCCACCTCGGTAAATTGCCATTACCCAGTCTGAAGGGAGAACACAGAAGAAATTTTCAAATTTCCCAAATTTTCATAGACCAGTACTTCAGAAAGAAAATGATTCTTTTTGGGGACAGGGGGTGCTGGGGATAGAATTTAGGGTCTTGTGCTTGCTAGGCAAATGCTCTACCACTTGAGCTAAATCCCCAGCCTCTACAAAGAAAAGGATTCTGAGTGACGGCTTTGTTTGGTTGGGAAGGGCAGAGGTACTACACCACTGCTGCCAAGGCTAATGCTCCTTGTTATCCTTCCGAAGAGTTGTTGGCCTACACTCATAGGAACAATTCCCAGAGTGTCCCCAAGCTGAGCCATCTAGTCTTTGAAAGGCAAACAAAGAATTAGGTCTTGACATTTCGTTCACAGGTCTGTGCTTGGCAAGGAGGACAAAAGGATTGCAGGGGGTTTGCAAATGATCAAAGTTCTTAGAGGAATTTGGCCCAGGGTCCTAGGGGCTCTTTAAAAGGTGACATTAAGACATCACACTTCCCTTCCAAACTTGTGAGCTGAAGCCAGCTCCCAGAATTCTCCCAGCAACTCTCGTGATTTTGGTATACTTTCTAACAGCTGTTCCAGGGACCGTCAAACTGAGTAGGAGACTAGGTGGTGTGCTAAATGTCCTATTCATCTCCACAGTCTCCAGTGCCATATTCCCTATCCATCGTACAGTGTTCGAAAGTCAACGGTGTAGAAGTAGTACTAAGAAAAGTATTTTGGCATTGGAAACCCCCCACAACTCAAAACTCCTGCCAAATGAAGAAGCCCAGCTTGAGACATCAGAGGGACAAGGGAGATGGGCAAGTGCAAAAGAAATAAAGCTCCTGGGATTATTTAGTCTCAAGGAGGGAAAGAAATGGGTCACTTAGTGTCTCTTTAAATAGAGGACAGATTATTATGCAGAAGCTGTATCCAGATGTATGAACATTTCTCTGCCGAGGATAGAGCAGGAAACAATGGGCTTTAGTTAGAGAAAGGAAGAATGTATATGTACAAGGAGGGGCTTCCTGACACTTGTGGTTATAAAGCATTATAATGGGATACTAGAGAGGCTGTCATCTACTTCCCCATAGAATTTTAAGAACACGACAGACACCTCTTGGTAAAAATGGTTTAGATAAAGCCTCCCTGGAGGTTGGAGGATGGATCAGATGACTTCTCAGGGGCCCTTTCAGCTCTATGTGTTTATCATTTTAAAACTAGACTACAACGCTCTTTCAGATAAACCCTATCTGGTAAAGTACAAGCTATATCATTTTTTCTCCATCCTCTACCCCCTGTCCAATTTTATTTTCTGTTTATACTTGCTTTGCTGATGCCTACTTGACACCTGCTCTTTGGATATTGTGCTCACACTGCTGTGTGATGCTATGCTATGAGGCACACAAACACTATTAAAGATGGATGGGCCATTTGCAAGGACAGAGGAAAGATGGTTTTTTTAGTACCTTGTATAAAGGCGCTGTAGACTCTCTGTACTTAGAAATACAGTCTGTAATAAACCATGTGTGATTTCAACAATTTTTTTGCATTGACAACCTTAGTTCAAGATTTCAAGATATTTATCTGTAGGGTTGGGAAGTTCTTATCCTATTACACTTGGTTTGCTTTTTCTCAGATTTGGCTTTCCTTTGAAATCACAGCTCCCATTTATGTGCAGTTTCATTCTGAGTGTGTAGGACGTGAGGAGACCTGAGGTGGCTGTCACCGGCTTTGTCCTCTATCACACAAAGCAAACCTGAGAGCACGTGAATGGTGCTTCACAAAGTGAAGGGCTCTTCTGAAACTCCGCACTTTTCCAGTTCCATATGGTTGCCAGTCTTCTATAATTCAGGGTTTAACAAATGCGTGTTGGTTTTCCAGGACATACCCAGACAAGACAAGGGTGAAAATTAAAGAGTCTGAAATTTACAAAGCCAATACATTAGCTTAGGTCACTTGAGAATTACTCAGTTAAAATCATTGGAAAAATAATTCAATACCTAAACTGACTCCCAGGAGGAGAAACTTCACTCTATTAAACAGAAACAAGAAAACCACCATCTTTAAATTTAAATAAAACTATCCACATGCAATATACATACTACTTATATAAATAGCAATGCATGTCCAAATAGCTGAAGAAGTTTATAAAACAAAAAACACTTTTACTCGTGAAACAGCATGTAGAAACTTCCTTCTTCTGTGTGTACACTGATGTACACAAGAAGCATCATGTTTTTGAAATATTTTGATTGAATTTATCTTGAGCCCTCATTTTATAGGGTGTAGGAAAAAATCTGGGGTTGTTCTTGTTCCTCTCTCTATTTCCATGGGAGCCCAGAGTCCCAGGGCACTTAGGAGACATCAAAGCATTAGCTGGGAGCCACAGTTGTTCTGAATCAGGTCGTGTCCATGCTAGTATACGCCAGCATGTCTGTCACCCTTCTGTCCTTGGTCATCAGTCTACGCTCATCACTACATAATCTTCCTTGTCCTTGCTGCAAAGCTTCCTTGGGTCGGTCACCTGTCTCCTAGCTCCTCTTCCTCCGCTCAGCAGGTGAAAACACTATCATACTGCTCTCATTTTATGCTGGGATTCAGATCTGTTTTGAATCCCTTCATGTAGACAGGACCAGATAATTTGTGGGACCCAGTGCAAAATAAAAATGCTGGACCCCTTGTTCAAAAATTATTAAGAAATGTGATATGGTGACAAGAGAACACCAGACCAAGCCTGAGGCCCCTGGCTCTTGAAGCCAGCCCTGTGCACAGATGTCCCACTCCTGCCCACACACCCTGCCGGATGTCAGCTATAGTAAGATGCTTCTCCGATGTGAAGCATGGGGCTTCTGTCCTCAGTAACTCAAAATCTTCTGGAAATTCTGTCTCTCCAAAGTGGGGTAGAAGTGGTTGGTACACAGGATACAGGCTCTTTTCCTCAGGCCCTCAGAGTCCAAGGTATCTTGTTTCTGTTTTATATTTTCTCCCTCTACATAAACTAACCTGTGGGCGCCATCAAGTCTAGGACTGTGGTTTTTTTCTCATTTATCTTAATATATTTGCAGGGACGGGGGAGGGTGGAGAATACATTATGTTCTGAGATGTTCAACATTTTGATATTTGCAATTAAACTAAAGAACAAGCTATGTGAATTCAAAAGTTTTGTTCAATATTATTATTTCTGCCATTTGCTATAAATGTTATTTTGAAATATGGAAGCTCTATATGGACTTCTTTTTCTCTCTGTCCTCATGCATCCCTTCCCAGAGTGCGTAAGCATCTAAACACACCCCTTGTCCGTGGAACAGGGAAAGAGCCAACGGGTAACAGAAACAGAGGGTTCCTCAGTTCACCACTGAAAGCTCACATATGTTGACCAAAGTCATACAACTAAGTGGCAGAAGTGGGCTCTCAGCCCATGTGGCTGGGCTCTAGAGTCTGAAGTATTAATCATAATGCCGTGCTGCCTTTCACAGTAAGCACTAATACATGGCAGTTTCGGAATTTAGGATGAAGGTGAAGTAGCGATCACTGGACCTTACATTTCCCCTCACTCAAAAAAAAAAAAAAAAGGGGGCCATCAAATCAAAGAGATGCAAGAAGAAGAAAGGAAAAAGTGTTTTGTCTGACATTGACTAGCTCATCACTAAACTTTAACAAAATGTTAAAACAATAATGGGAAGTAGTGACCAGCAAGAGCCAACACGGTTTCTCTCATTTCTTTTTTGACAAGGGCATAGAAGAATACAGATGATAGATATAGGCCATTATTGTCAAATAGGGTCCTGAATCTGCAACTTTTTTGTTATTTAGATACATTTATAAAAGTCTGGGAGTGATCTTTAGGCTTCATAATTTTCAAAGCTACAAACCTTCAAGTGGAATCATCTGGTAGGAAGGTGCCTCTGAATGTCAGTGTATGCCTAGGCTGCTTCCGAGGGCAGAGTAGAAGAGAATGAGCCACCCGGATTAATCACTTCCTAACCGTGTGACTGTAGGCGAGTCTCAGCGGCGACATCTACCATATAAGACACTGAGTACAATCACTTGTGTTGATGTGGGAGCATTGTAATTGTTCAAAACTTAAAAATTGATTTCTTTTTCCCATTTCTTAGAGTCAGGCAGTAATGCATACATTTTTACTAATACACATTTAATGCCAAACATCATTCAAGGCTCTTGACAGGTAACCACTAACTCATTTAATTTTCACAATTCCACAAAGTTGCTACTATTAACTTCACTTTAGAGGTGGAGAAACTGAAATACAGAAAGATTCAGTAACTTGCCCAGTGTTATACATCTAGAAAAGATGTATGACATCTTGCCTCTGGTACTCACACTCTTAAAGCAACTACTAAATCATTTTCTTTGTTTGACGTGTGCCTTTTTGTTTTTGGTGACATTTTAGAAAGTCATATAAAAGTACACGGAAAAATTAAAAATGAAAATCACTTGTCATCCCATAGCCCGGGAATAATTGTTAATATTTTAGTGTATTTCCTGCTAATATTTTAATTTTAAAATGAGATTTTAAAATCATGATCATTTTTCCATATTTTTGACTTTTAAAAAGTATAATTTATGTACAATAAACTGCACATATATTTTAAGTTTATAAATTAGAGTACTTTGATATGCGCATACACCTACGAAACAAGCACCACAATAAGTATCAGGTATTTCCATCAACCCCGAAGATTTCTCAGGACTCTGTAATCTACCTTTCACTGGAGCCCCACTGTCTGCTTTCTGACACTACAGATTAGTCTGTATTTTCTAGAGTTACACATATATACCTATATATATTAATCTATTTCACTTGTGTGATTTTGAGATTCATCCACATACTAATAGTTCCTTCCATTTGGTTACTTAGAAGTATTCTATGATCTGGACCAGCCATAATTTGTTAGACCATTCACCTGCTGATGGACATTTGAGTTTCCAAGTTGTAGTTATTAGAGATGAA
Organism: Hystrix cristata; assembly: GCA_004026905.1. Taxonomy (NCBI): domain Eukaryota; kingdom Metazoa; phylum Chordata; class Mammalia; order Rodentia; family Hystricidae; genus Hystrix; species Hystrix cristata. The sequence goes on from PVJO010019599.1 coordinate 22,167, forward strand.
ATTGCTATATGTGATCGTGCACAAATTTTGCTTTCCTTTCTCTTCAGGTCAGTATATAGCAGTGTCATGTTTGGATTATACAGTACATGTGTATTTAACATTTTAAGAAACTGCCAAACAGATTTCTAAAGCGTTTACCATTTTATATTCCTATCTACAGTTCCAGTTCATAAACATTTATATTGGTCAATCATTTTAACGTTGTTCATGCTATGAAATGTGTATTAGTAGCTCATTGGGGTTTGAATTGCACCTCCCTGGTCTCTAATGATGTGGAACATTTTTTAATGTTCTTACTGGCTATTTTATATCTTATATAAAGTATCTATTTAAATATTTTGCCCTTTTCAAAAACTGAGGTGTTTATCTTCTTATTCTCTTTGTCTGATACATGTGCTATAGATACTGCCTTCTATTCTGTGGCTTCCTTTCTATCTTCTCAACAGAGTCCTCTAAAAGCAGAAACTATACATTTTGATTAGTTGGATTTATCAAATTGTTCTTCTATTGGACATGTGTTTAGTGCATGAGAAAACTTTGCCTGCCCTAAATGCTGCAAAAATTTTTCTTCTGTGTTTTCTTTAGAACATTTATTATTTATTTAGGTCTCTGAAAAATTTTGAGATAATTTTCATGTCTGGTATGAGGTCAATGTTACTTTTCTTCCTGTATGGCTATTGGTTTTATCTAAAATCATTTGTTGAAAACGTTTTCATTTTTCCCATTATAGTGCCTTGGCATCTTTCAAGAATCAATTTAACATAGAGATATTAGTCTATTTCTGAACGCTCTACTCTGTCCCAGTGATCAAATGTCCTATCTTTTGCTGGTTTCACCTATCTTGATTTGAGTAAAATAAGTCTTGATCCAGGAAGGTAAATCTTTCTCTGTTCTTCCTGAACATCATTTTGGTTTTTCTAGTTCCTTTACATTTGTTTTAGCTGATGATACATTTTAGAATCAGCTTATCAATTTTTACAAAAATAAAAAGGCCCGCTAGAATTTTGGTTGGGATTCTGTTGTATTTGGAAGGCAATTTGGGGACACAATTTATTCTTACCAATTGAATATATGAGCCACCTAACAATGCTGTTTATATAGGCAATTTGAATTTCCTAAACTTAAACAATTTGAGTACTCAAAACCATGCATTCATCCATTCGTTTTTATTTTTTACTTGTATATGAAAACTCATTCATTTCTTCATTTGAATTTAAAATGCTTATCAGGTTCCCTTCTAAGTCCCTGGAATATAGCATCAAACAAAGAGGTAAATTTTTGCTCTTTTGGAGCCTGCAGTCTGCCCTTCGGTCATCACCCTAGTTCTTTTCCCTCTACCTACATTGGCTCACTCCATTTTCTGCCACTGGTAAGCCTGTCTCATCCTAAGAATTTGAACTCTGGGACTTTGTTTGAGATATTATTTTTCCAGTAAAAAGTAAAATAGAGCTAAGCGTTTTCACAAAAACACGTTAACTTTATCCTTTGTTGACTGATATAAATAGAAAACTAAAACTCATTGTGAAATGATCAAATCAAGCTATTAACATGTCTATATGTCACCTGTTTATCATTGCTCTGTGATGAGAGGTTTTAACGTACTCTTTTTCAACTGTGTTGAAATATACAATACACTATTACTAGCTATAGTCACCAAACTCACTCCTCTTATCTAACTGGGATCTTGTACCCTTTGACTACTTCCTCTTTACTTGTCCACATTCCAACAAATACATACAATCAGTATTTGTCAGTTAACATTTTTAAAAACTGAATTAAAACAAAACAAAACAAAATAAAACTAAGGCCTGGAGATGTTACATGACTTTGCCAAAGACAAGCAGGTAGTGAGAAGCAGAACCTGGATTCAAATCCAGATCTGATTAGTACAAATCAATTTTTCTTTCCACTAAATACGGTTGCCTCACAACCTTGCAGACAGAAATATTCAGATACAAGTGCATAACCTCAGAGCCTTACAGGAAAAGTACATTTGCAAATTAAGCAGGCTGTTCAGCCTGGCGTGAAAGAGCCAGTAGGTGCCCTCTGTCTTGCTGCTTTAGAGCAAGTGTCCTTGCACAGCAGGCTTCTTAATCAAGTTTCCTTAGACAATCCTCAGGGGGAGTCAAGGAACCCTTTAAGAATACATGCAAAGGCTTTTGTGCATGTATATATGTATATTCTGGGGTACAAAGATTTGCAATTTGCATGCTTCTTAAAGTGGTCCTTTTCTTTTCAAAAAAACCATTAACAATCACCACTCTACCAAAAAAGCCTACCTTTAGGCCACCTCGCCTGCAACACAGCAATCTAATGAGTCAACATATTTTCTTATTGTTCACAGAGAGGTAAAATCTTGGTCAGCATTTATTACCACTTAAGTAAACAGTGAAAAGTACTAAGTGGTGAGTGTGTGTGTGTGTGTGTGTGTGTGTGTGTGTGTGTGACAGAGACAGAGAGATATAGAGAGACAGAGAGACAGAGACACACAAAGACACAGAGAGAAACAGAGAGCGAGGACACTTTGGTCCTTAGGAGAGGGGGAGAGTGGGAGTATCATGGAGTGCTTAGGGTCGCTTTAAGGAAATGGGAGGGAAATGGAAACTTGAAGGATAAATGGTTCCAGGATTTTGTGCTCAGGGATAAACATGAACGCTCTGTCCCTGGGGCCGGGTGCAGTGTCAGTGGGTAGGTACCCAGGCAGCTGTGGCCACCAGATTACCATTAAATGCAACTTGCCTGTTATTGTACTATTGGGTCATCAGCATTCAGCTAGTACCGTAGCATGAAGGGAGAAAGGAAAGCTACATTGAAGAAAAGATAAAAGGAACACAGCAAGCAAAAACAAAAAATGCCTTGAGTCTATTTTGCAGACTCAAACCCACAAATCGATCTTTCTGACTGCTAGTTGAGCTAACATAGGACACGATACACACTCAGATCAGTAGTAGCACGTACACATTTAGATATAATCTGGCCGTGGGAAAAAAGGGATTATAAAGAAGTCATTAAGTCTGTTGGCTCAAGAAACAGCCCGTCGGCCTACATCTCAGTTGCTGAATCTGAGTCGGGCTGAGACTGACTTCTACTCTAGATGGATGCTAGACACACCCTTTCACCAGAATCAAACAGGCACCCTCGATATTCAAAGCAGCTTTTCTAGTTTTAGTTGGTTGCTGAACATCTGTCGGCCCTTCTCCTTAATGGCCTGCTCAGTGGAAGAGAAGGAGAAAAGCAGTGTAAAATCATTTTGTTGTTCAATACCATGATTAGTTTTCTCAAGTTGCCAGCCAGCCTTAACAAGACTCTCCTCTTCAGGAAAGGTTCTTTGGATGGGTGGTGTCCCTGTGGCTCCGAACTGGATAGTGGAAGCAAGCGGGAAGAGCAGCCTGCAGTTGGAGAGTCTTTTTCTGCTAACTTAGGTGTAATTTATAAAACCCCATACCTCATATAGCCCCCAAGCACAAGTCCAAAAGAAAGAACAGGTGGTGTTTTTCTTTCTTTCTTTGTTTTGGCTGAATTATCCCTGGTGCAGCCCCCTTTTGAACCTGAACTTGGTTACAAATAATAACCTGAGACAGCAGCCAACTTTAATAAGTCATAATACATTTTGGAAGAAAATTAAAGCCTTCCAAATCTCAATTACAAAACAAAACGAAAAAGAACAAGTGGCATGCTTCCTACCGAAACAGAGGGATGGCACACTCCTGGAGAAATCCAGAGGTTGTCATGTATGTATGGTTGGCAGATTGTGAAAACAGCAACACCCAACAAATTGTCTCCGGAAATAACCTAATTTTTCTCATTCACAAGCCTGAAAAGAATTAGACTAAACCTCAAATTTCTCTATAACAATATGCCAAGCTCTTGCCAGTGTAGTGAAGCACTTTTCCTTCGTCAATTTGCCCTTCAGACTTTGACTCTCCTGACCAGGATCAGTGATAGATTTGCTTTGCTGGTCTGTTAAAGCCAAGCTGAGTGGATGTGTCTTGAGAGGCAATGTGGGAAACTCACCTAAGATCTCAGCCTGGCAAGATTTCATTTAAGGTTTTAGAGATAAAAATACCCATAGGCTGAAAGAGAGCTTTGAAAATAGAGGGAAAGAACCTTCTGTATTTGTATCTATGCATTCCTGTTATGTACAAATATATATTATATCCATCTTGTGAAACTTACAACTGTATAGGTGGACAGTTCAAATCCAGTTTGAAGGACTTTCACTAATGAACAAGAGCTCTGCAGTTTTTGGAAATATAAATGTGTTTCTTCAGATTTTCCACTTGATACGAAGGCAAAGCTTCAGTACAACTAATCATAAAAATATTTAGGATATAAAATTTGAAACAGAAAAATTATCCGTACCTAAGTTTCTTAATGGTAACAGCAGATTTAGTTACATGATATAATTGAGTATAGAGCGAAAACAGTTATTGAGGCATTGAAAGGAATTTGTGGGTAGGCTGTTATCTCACATAAAGAAGGCCTGATGCCATGGTTTCTGGGGAAAGCTATCTGACAATCCCACTGCATCCCATCACCCAATAACCCAGCACTTATTTCAATGAGCATTTGCAGAATCCCTACTATGTGCCAAAGAGGTTCTATCCATTAGGAATATAAAAGCTCTGCTGTCTTACTTCAGGTCATCTTCAGTTCATTGAGAGTGAAGCCTTTTCTTTCAGCTAGGCAAGCCCTTCCCTCTCTAGCCTCCAGATCTCAGAATCAGAGCACATCTGATAAGAGAGCAACCTTATCTTCATCAAAATTATTCTAATTGGCCTAGCAAGCACAAGGCCCTGAATTCGATCCCTGGGCCCCTGCCAAAAAAAAAAATCTAATTCACAATACATTTAGTAGCAAGTTGTATTCATCAGCTTTCTTCCACTGGGACAAAATACATGGCATGCACAACTAAAATGAGAAAGGAGTCTTTGGGCTCACAGTTTCTGTCCTTGGTTGGTTGGATCTAAGGCAGAGGCAACAAGAAAGAAGGGCAGGGTGGAGGAAAGCTGCTCACCCCACGGCAGCCGGGAAACACAGAACAGAGAAAGAGCCAGAGAGAAAGGAAGGGGCCAGGGACAAGGATACAAGCTTCCAGGTCACATCCCTAGTGACTTACTTCTTTCCACTAGGCTCTACCTCCTGCAAGCATATTCAACCTCCGTAGATTAACCCACTGATGAATATAGTGCCCTCAGGATCTGATCATCTTCCAAAAGCTCCACCTCTGAATACATAAGCTTTTGAGGGATATTTTTTATCTAAAGCATAACATAAGTGTTATCATCAATATAGAATAGAATACTATTGGAATAAATTCCCTGGCTCTGACATCCTACATGCAGTATCCATTCAGACTGTCTTTCCATTATAAGCCACTTGTGTTATGTTTTACATTTTGAACATACCTTAAGGAAACATTTCATCATTTGCCATCTGCAGGTCTTTCAACCAGACACATAAACACAATTTTCTCTTTAACCTCACAACAACCACTTCAAGAAAGTGGTAGCATAACCATTTAGATAAAAAAAAAAAATACATATACTAAGGCCACAAGAGGGTAAGTCACATGCCAAGGATCACAAAGTCCATGAGTGGCAGAGCCAGGACTTGAACACTTGTCTAAGTGATCCCAATCTCTTGTTCCCCTGTACGCTATAGTTGCATGTCTTGTCTTAATCTTGTCTTTCCAAAAGATTTGTGTCACAGACGTGGACAGCCATCTCTGCCCATTCAGGTCATTACTTCCCCTAAACAATTTCAGAAAGTCTTCCCCTGCATTTACCCATTTTCTACCATGACAGCTATTCTCAGGCTAATCCACAGTCTACACAAATAATTGGCCAGCTAATACGGAAGCTGTCGGGGTTCACAGCTATCAGACTGATGACAGAAACATGTTTAATAGGTCGGGAATTTGTTTGTCAGTGTTGTTTGCAGATTTGTTTGTCAGTGTTGGAGATCAAACCTGAGGCCTCATGCATACTAGGCAAGCAAGGATTCTACTACCAAGCTATATTCCCAGCCCCAGAAATGCAGATCTTTGAGAAAAGTCATCCACTTTTGAGTAAAATATAATCAGCAAATTTTAAATAGCATGTGATTTTTTTATTGGCTCTCAGCTTGAACTACCAGAGAAGCTTTATTTAAAAGTTTCCAACAGTTTTATCAAGGTATAATACATACACAATAAGACTAATCAATGTATACAGTTGGTGCATTTAGACATATGGTGAATTGGTACCCAAAAATCATCACCACAGTCAGGTAACACATTACCACTTCCAAAAGTTTCTTGGCATCTCACCCCATCATTCTGTGGTAATAAACCTGACATGAGCCCTAACCTCTGAACAAATGTTTAAAATTATTAAATGCTATACACTGACAAAAACAAAGTGAAACAAAATTTCCACTTAATAAAATATTTATGTGCTGCCTGACAAAATCTTGGTCAGGAAGGAGGTAACTGGAGATGGATGAGGTAAATTGGATGAGGGAGCATCCTGCACGTAGCCTGAGAGGCAGGCATTTTTAAGTGATTGATGATGAATTGTTTAACATCTCATTGTTGCGCACATTCAGTTAGACATTATTGATTCAACTTGTTATCAATCTCAGCTTTAAAAATAGACAACTGACTGGGTTATAGTCAATGATAGGCAGAGAAAAATCACCCATGAAGATAAAAAGCAACAAACTGATCACAGACGATTTGCTTAATTTTTCTACCGATGGATGTAAATAAATCAAATTGGTAATTATATCTGGATGAAATATCTATCTTTTCTTATAACAAAAATATAGTTATTTTAAACAGAAACTCCATCACTGTTTGAGTTTATGCAATCCACGGACGTGTTTAGGGGCAGGGAGGTGGTTGGTGAAGCTCTTTAGAGAAAAAAAAAAGTATCTAGAATTGAAATTATCCAACTGCATGACCACATGCTTCTATAGCCAGTGAATGTGAACTTCTGTATAGTACAGTTTCCCACACAAAGGTTGATGTAGGAAACAAAGAGATTAATGAAAGGAAACCTATTAATATTCACTTGAAATAAAAAATGTATAATTTAAAGGAGAGAATAAACTGCCAGTGCTGTTTTACTTTACAAAGAGGATGCTTTAGAATTTTCTTTTTATGCCCCTCAGCTTTCACATCTTGCATTGAAGGAGTTTTTTCATTTTCTCTACGGTAATATAATCAAAGGAGACCTATATAAGAAGCCTGATAATTTCAGAGTGTTCATTTCAAGCCATTAAAGCTGAATTGCATAATTTCTTTTCTAAAGATTGTAGCTCTCCAAAAATGAACAGATGAAAGGTCTCAGCTCTCAAGGATACTCGCTCATCCACTTATACAAATGACATATAATAACACGCATTCTAAGACTAGTTATTTTTCTTTTAGTATCTCCAAACAGTATGAACTGATACAGTCTAGGTCAGCTATTAAGTCTCTCCACTGCTCGCCCATCAGTCGCTCGGTCAGCACTAGAGGTTTATGGAGCTGTATTACTGAGCTGCAGAATTACTCAACAATGATCATCATGTGAAATTAGATTCTCCATCAAACACAAAATTTTCTTGTGGCTGAAATTACGATTCTGGGTGCAGGCCTCCAGCTCGAGCATCAACATTGATGCAAAATTGATGAAACTTCCAAGGGAAATTGCATTGTTTGATCTTCACAGCCCTGGAATAACATAGCCTAAAGCTACAGTTTCTGTAAACTTACTTTGCACAAACGACTTAGCCAGTATGGATGTATTGACATAGAGTGCCCATGAATGACATTAGGGCTACTTAGAAAAAAGACAAAATAACAGCAAAAGAATGCAGCAATTGGTTCCGAAAATTACCTTTTTCCAGTGAACCTCTCTGAAAAATTACCTTTTTCTGCTGAATCTCACTCAAAAATTACCTTTTCCGACTGAAGCTCTCTCAAAGTGCCTTGATGTTAAGCAATATAGTTTTAAGTTGAAAATGTCATAAGGCCATGAAAAGAAATTGATAGAAAATTTCAGGGTTCCTTGTTGATATTTGAAGCAGCCTGTGGATTTTTGTTCTTTAACACAGATCCACTCGGCTGTGCTACCACTTTGATTTCTGGATTGCCAAAAGCAGCATGTTCCCGGGCATAATGGCTTCAGAGAGAAGAGTAGGAAGGCGATTTAGTTATTGCTGCCGAGGCTCTGTTACCACTAGGAAATTGGTCAACAGATGTTTTCAAAATCTCCCCCATTCACCGTGGAACTTTTAAAAGTGCAGTAAATAAAATTTTGAAGTTTCTTTATCCTTTACAAGAAAGCATAATTCTATGTACTACGATATCCTTTTAGAAATTATGCACTTGCTGGGAGATTGTCTTCCTTTCTTTTCTTTTCTTTTTTTTCCTAACAGAAAGAGTTTTTATTTCTTCAATCAAAAGAGGCAAAAAAGGCATCACATGCCTTGGAAGCAGCGTGGCGGTGGACTCCCGGAGAACTGAGTTTTAGCCTTGATTCTGCCTCTTGCGGCAGAATGACCTTGGGCGAGTCTGTGGAATAAGGAAACCGACAGGATGGCGCCAGAGACTCCTGCCAGCTCGAACATTTAGGCTTTTTAGTCCAGATTTAGAGGCAAAAGGTCTTAACGGTGGTTGTTGTTTTCTTATTACTAAAAGAGATGGGAGTTTTTTTTCTGCGTGTGTATATGTGCATGTGCGTGTGCGTGTGCGTGTGCGTGTGTGTGTGATTTGAAAAACAAAGAAATGCTCCCATTCTGGGATGCTTCCGGTATGATGTCTTCTAAGGACAGTGGGGCCCTCTCAGTGGGACAGAGCCAGACACAGCACGCAGGAAACTGTCGCAGCAGCTGACTCCTGCATGCCAGATAAATGCGATTTTTCTCTTTCCTGCTCGGTTTTCTTCTTTCTCTTCCTCCTTCACCAGCCTCTCTGCCTACCGACCTTTTTCCAGCCTCAGTTCTTCTTCTCTGCCCCATCTGTTTGGTCTTTTCCCTTTTCTTCCCATCTTTACTCTCAAGCCTTTTAAGTTCTCCTTAATTCCTCCAAAAGGACTCCCCCGTTGAACTGAAGATTAAGGATTTTATGAGCTGCTATAGTATATTCATCTTTAATTTTTTTTCAATTCATGAAGTAATTAGACTTGGAAGTGTACCAGTGAACATTTCAACTAAGTGCTTAATCTTCAGTATTGACTAAAATCAAAATTCTGCCAAAGTTGAGGTCAAAAAATTTGTCCTCTCTCTGTGCTCTATATCTTCTTTGCTCTAAACTATGCATTATGCCATTTTCTCACCATGCCTCGCGTACACCATAATATAATCATAAACACAAATGAAACCATTAAAATTGAGCTTCTACACCTGGCAATGCACATTTGCTAACATGACATAGGAACCACGTGTGGATCAAGGATCTTAAAACGTTTTCCCCCTCTTTCTACCAACTTATTTATTCCCAAATGTTAGTAGGAAGGTAGTTACAGGCCACTGCAGCACATTTTTTTGCAGCATATACATAAAGGAAAAAAGCACACCACCTCTTATATTTTGTGGAGTCATGTAATAATGAATAAAAATAGAAATAGCTATTAAGGATTTTGAAATTAAGTTGATTAAGGCTTTTTATTTTCAAGTGTACATTCTGAGCATAAAATAATTTGAATTTCTCTGTGGTTAGTATATTACCCAAAATATATGGAAATTCACGTGAATCCACGTGAAGCCACAGAATAAAAAAAAAAAATAGGAGGTAAAGAAAAAAATCTAGACATGACCAAGAGAGCCATTTCTCATAATTACTTTTGAATACAGCTTATACTAACTGTCTGATTAAAGGGTTAAGAGAAGGGTTATAGTATTCCTTAATTATAGACTGGTATCTATATCTATATTTATATCCATATATTCATTTAATCATATATTAAATTATGTATTCTTCTTCCCTTACTATGCTTTTTGTTGTTCTCGACTAGTACTTTGCTCATCTAAAATCTCAGGCTTTTACTCACCTAAATCAAGTTGGTCTCAATCATTAATGAGTTCCCGACTATATTAGTTTGGGCAGATCAGGTGACTAGAGAAAAATAAACAAAAAAATTTGTTCCTGTTTAGGCATGCACAGTGGATATTTGGTGCTTCTTATATATGGTGCGCTCCTTTCCTATCCAGCACTTTCTCCACTTTTCAGGTCGTATAGCCTCTGTTCATTGTAAAGACCTGCCTTTAGATCGTAGCCCATGTCGGTCCATTCATAGAGAGTGTTAAGTGCCTTGTTATTCCTTCTTCTCTGCCCTGCAACACTATTCTCTGACTCCTATCCAAGCTCTTATCACTTACGCTGGATTTATCCATTTTTGTGCTTGTTTCCCCCTAACCTGTGAACACCCTCATAGCATTTATTGCAGTTCCAGGGAAGAGAAAGAAGAAACAAAGGGACGAGAATGGGGGAGGAAGGAGGAACACCATATTTTGTTCAATTAAAAAGGAATATTTTTTAAAAGCGTTTTTAACATCTCTGAAGTAAGACCATACCTAGCAACCCTTTGTCTCTTACAGCTGAAATCTAGGTAGTGATCACCACACGGTCATCACTGCCTACAAGTACACAAACTTGCTCTTTTCAAATAGCAAGCCTACATGACTGAAGACCGCTGGAAGCCCATTTTACAAAGGAGCATAAAACGTGGCTGTTGTCTGAAAACCTCTGTTGTCATTCTCTCATAAGTTTAAGAAAGGTTCAGCATCAAAACCAACAGAAGCTTGGAGGAAAATTCCAGAGACAATTATTGAGCATTCTTTTTAAGAAATGCTGTATCGACTCAAATACCTCATCTTTGACAAAGGAGCCAAACACCCTCACTGGAAGAAGGATAGCCTATTTAACAAATGGTGCTGGAAAAATTGGCTAACCACATGTCGAAAATTAAAACTAGATACATGTCTCTCACCATGTACTAAACTCAAATCGAAGTGGATCAAAGATCTAAACATTAAAACAGAAACACTAAATTTACTGGAGAATAGAATAAGAAGAACCCTCAAAGACATAGGGGTAGGGAAAAAATTTATGAACAGAACCCAGACTGCACAGGAAACAATACAGAATCAGTGCTTGGGACCACATGCTATTAAAAAGCTTTTGCACAGCAAAAGAAATCACCAATAGAGTAGGGCGAAAACCCACAGACTGGGAAAAAATTTTTGCTAGCTATCCATTGGACAAAGGTCTAACATCTAGAATATACAAAGAACTCAAAAAAATTAAACCTCCCAAATTTAAAGACCCAATCCAAAAATGGGCAACTGAAATGAGTAAACATTTCTCAGATGAAGAAATAAAAATGGCAAATAAGTATATGAAAAAATGTTCAACATCACTAATTATCTGAGAGATGCAGATCAAAACAACGTTAAGATTCCACGTCACTCCAGAAAGAACCACGTATGTGGAAAAATCAACCAATAACAAATGCTGGCGGGGCTGTGGGGAAAAAGGAACTCTCCTCCACTGTTGGTGGGAATGTAGACTGGTCCAGCCACTGTGGAAATCAATATGGAGATTCCTCAAAAAACTACAACTGGAGGTTCCATTTGACCCAGCTATTCCCCTACTGGGGAATCTTCCCAGAAGAATTAAAACCGTCATACCACAGGGATGTATGCACAACCATGTTCATAGCAACACAATTTGTAAT